>WEIS01000806.1:0-14205 GCA_013389965.1 Todus mexicanus | reverse complement strand
TTTTTTTTATTAGCATGACTGTGGAAGAGCCTTTTGCGTGTGGTGGCTGGGGGAGGACTAGGGCATCCCTGGCTCGCTCTGGAAATCTGATTTAGAGTCTTTAGGGTGGTTTTTGAAACTGTTAATACTTTGAAGGCTCAAGGCTATATTTGGAAATGTGATGTGCCAGGAAATGTGATGTACCAGTTAAGTTAAAAATTTAAATTAGGGTGCGTTTTCCATCTTCTTGGTGCTTGATACAGCAAGGTTGAATTTCTCTGAAGAGCCATGGTTATGGTTTTTGGTGTTCAGAGAAAATCTTATGAGAAATGTAGTTCAGTAATTATTGTTCCTGATGAGCAGCCATTGGAATCACCCAGACAAATGCCTACCGAGGGTGTACAGCAGTGGTTTTTAGGGATTCTGAAGAGCAAACTGACCCGTAGGAGTAAAGGTGTGGGTCTTTCAGTCAGGAAAGGTTGGTACTGAAGTAAGAATGGAAAGCAAAGATGAGCGTCTCCCTGTTGAGGCTGGGAGTTGGTGGGGAGCAGTATTTGGCCCACAGAAACCACGTCACCTGTGAGTGAGCATCTTAGAGGAGAACCTGAAGGGGGAAAAAAATAAATCATTCTTTAGAAGCATAGAATGGTGGGGGTTGGAAGGGACCTCTGGAGATCACCGTGTCCAACCCTCCCTGCCAAAGCAGGGTCACCTAGAGCAGGTTGCCCAGGAATGTGTCCAGGTTTTATTTGTGCTGAAGAGCAGAGTCACGTGCCAGATGTGTCCTGTCCTGAATGGAGATGCTCAAGGATGTGGGAAGGGGGCTGGTGGATTTAGAGCCGCGGAGGTGAGCTCTGCATGAACACGTTAGACGCGATCGGATGTTGTAACGCTGGGCAGCTCTGCCGCTTCGATACCGGCTCAGCTCTGCGGTGATAAACGTGTCAGGCCCTGATAATTGTTGCCGTCCTTTCGAATGGGTCTATGATAGGCTATCAAATACCATGCTGTGAGTGCCTGAGCAATCACCCTATTATCAATCATTCACAGTAAACCACACGCTTCTGGGGGCTTTCTCCTGCAGAATATATAGTAGCTTTTTAGAGAAGAAAGCTTGAAAATGCCGAGTCCACGCGCAATAAACCAGAGATCCAGCCTAAGCACTTTTCTCTATTAATCACCATCTCTGGAGGGAAGGCTGGCACCTGCGCAAAGCCTGGCATAAAACACTTTTATGAAATTCCTTTTTGTTGTGCTGGCAGAGAAGGGGACTTGAAGATGTTGGGTTTACGTTGTGTTTGTCAACACCAGCTTCATGAACTGCTTCTCCAGCCAGTGTTGGGCTGGGTGCAGGGTGGGAAGGAGCGTTTGGGTGCCCTTGGGGCAGGGACTGCGCTGCAGCTGGGCTGGCATCTGCGGGTTGGGTCCGGGGAGGGACATCTTGAAAACTTGTTTTGGGGGGAGGGTGTTGGAGCCTGGCCCAGGCTGCCCAGAGAGGTTGTGGAGTCTCCTTGTGTGCAGAGATTCAACGCGCGCCTGGACACTGCGATGCTGGGCCCCCTGCTTGGGGTGACCCTGCTGGAGCAGGGGCGTGGCACCACAGGATTCCCAGAGAGCCCTGTCAACCCCCACCAGTTTGTGATTCTGTGAAGAAGGGGGAGAAGCATGTGCAGGAGCTTTAAACCCGGAGCATACCCCATGCAGGCTGTGCCTGCATCAGCCGCTGCAACATGTTGGGCAAGGTGCTGAAGCCGGGTTTAATTTAACCTGCACACACACAAAAAAGGTCAGCTGGCCAAAGGCAGCTCTGCTGTCAAAAATGAACGTCTCTATTGCCATAGAAGCTAATGGCTGGGAAAGCATCGGGCTGGCATAATTTCCTGTGCAGCAATCCCAAGTGTGGAGTGCGCTTTACAGTGCTGTCGTCCTCTCGGTTAAAAACATCCGTGCGCTGGCGTTTATTAGAGATGACTTATTGTTCTCAAAGAGAAATGCATCTTGGAGACAGCAGAATCCGTGGGCCCTGGGGGCAGCCACGGTTTTCTGGATCCGTGTGTGATTTGTAAAGTAACGTGGTAGTTAATGAACTTTCCGTGTTCTCCTTGGCTAGGGTTTACGCCAGGCCATGCTCACGTAATAGGAATGAACTTGGGAAGCAAAAGATTAAATTATTTCTACTTAAATCTGCGTGTCTGTCGGCGCCTGTGAGGCCGAGCATTGTGTGTTTGATTATATAGCGCTAATTGATTATCCTGGCAATCAGGGGTACGATGCTACCTTGTGCAGAGCGGTGTTTCTAATCGCAGCGATTTGTTCCATCAATGATCTTATAACGGAGTATTTACTCTGAAGGAGGCCTTATAATATGATTAGTTTTGCAGCCATCCAGTTCGGTGCTGCTACTTTCCGCCAGCCTAATTAGTCAATGTGGCAGGTTAGGGAGAAATAACAAGTCGGTGAAACGAGGCGGGATGTCGGGGAGGTGTGGATGGACAAGGGTCCAGGCTCCAGCATCCTTCTTGCCTTGTAGAAGGAGTTTTTTTGAGCATCCTTGAAGCAAATCACCAGGTCACGTGGATTAAGGAGAACTCAAGGTATCCGGAATGCGATGATGATTTTTACACGTTCATTTCAACACAGTTTGCGTGACATTTTGTGAAGGAAAATCAGCAGCAGAGCTATAATAGCGAACAGGATATTGGGGGAATTTAAAGCCTTTCATAGCCTTTCCCTCTGTGGGAAGCTGTGAAGGATCCCCGCTGGGTCTTTGGCCCTGGGGATAAGCAGATGAGGGTGAGATGTGCTGGTTGAGAGAGGATGGAGCAAGTTTGCAGTGCCCTTGGCTCTGCAATGGGCGAAGCTTCTGTAATCGCTTGTGCCTTTAGGTATTAGCTTGGCACCGTGTTGATCTGAGAAATGTTTAACGAGAAAATAAATCTACGATAAAAAAGAAACATAAAATACTCTTATGTTTAAGGCTGAGAAAACGATTTGTCTCTTGTTGAGGTGGCCTGTTGTCTCCTGGAGGGCTGAGGTTGGATGTTACAACATCATGCAAAAGGAAAATACAAGCAAGGCTCTGACCACCAGTGAACAGAATCACAGAATGGTGGGGGCCAGAAGGCACCTCTGGAGATCATCTAGTCCAACCTCCCTGCCAAGATAGGTTCACCTAGAGAAGGTCGCACAGAAACGTGTCCAGAGACGGAGACTGCACCACCTCTCTGGGCAAAACAGTCAAAAGAAAAGGCCGAGACAGCCAACTCTTTCTCACCCTCAGAAGTTCATGCTCAGGTGTTTGTATATCCCCCTGGTCTTAGGCAGAGGACTCTGTGCTGAAGCCAAGAACCAGCCCAGAGCATGGCATCCCAGCCCCGATTATCAAACCCCAATCATCCTGGGGGTCAGTGGACTGGAAATATTTCTGGTTTCTAGCGCTAAGATATTCTCTTTGGCCCCAGAGCCCATGGTAGCCACAGTCCCTTCTAGCGCAGGACCTGAATTTTCTGCTCTTAATGCTTCCGGACATCACGTTTAAACAGTTAATATCCATTAAAAAACCAGAAACTCGATGGAATTTCCGTACGATGTGGGCATTTGAATAAATTGCTATTACTTCCCAAGCAGTGCCGAGCATGCTGCGTCGATGCCGGTTTTGTTTACGAAAATTCCTTTCTTCCCTGATATTTTCTAAACAAAGTTAAACGTCTCAATTTTCTGCCGTTGACAGGGTCTATGATGTGCTTGTTGTCTTTTATGGAGGTTTCATTGGGTTTATCATGGTGTCTGTTATCATTCCCCCACGGTGAGCTCTGCTGCTGACGCGCTAAAATGCGGAGCGGCGGCGGCAGCCCCTCCGAGAACACGGCGAGAGCAGTTTTCCTTCTTTTAAGCTCATAGAAATAAGATCCCTGTGGTGTCTTCCATCCAGTATCTAGAGCAGTGCCAGCTAAAATGCTGATTTAGCGGCTTTCTAATGATGAATATCCTGCGTAGTGTTATTAGACTCCCTTCTCAAAGCGGGTAAAGCTCTAATTATTGGGGGCTCCTGCAATGACAACATTGATTTTTTTGGCACCGCTTTCAGTTTGTTTAACCACGGTCGAGCCTCCAAAGGTTGGTCTTGAGGGAGGTCTGTGTTGTGGTCACCCAGTGTTCGCTCTTGGAAAGAAGGATGTTCAAAGTAGTCGGTCGTGCGTAACCTAAAAATGCTCACTCTGCAAATATCAGCTGGCAGGTTATGGAGGATAAGACTAACTTTATTTTAGTTTATTTTATGTGATGACTTGAGCTAAGCCTCAACTGAACTGGAGATGCAGTTCGCAATTCTCTTGGCTAAACAAATGTGAGAATGTTGAGAGCTGAGGCATTGCTAAGCTCTTCACTGGAACATCCTCGTGTGTCTGATGTCGCCATGTGAACTCTGGTTTTCATGGCTTCAATCCTTAGTGTGTGATGGGGGAAAACAAAAAAAAGCATGAAATTTTTGATAGTGGCAAATAGCCTTATCCCCAGAAGAAAACATCCTTAAGCAGAGGGAAGCCAGCTGGGTGAATCTGATATGCAGACTTGGTACTTGGCACCATGACCTCTGGGGTACGACTTCTGCTTTCTGCAAGTTTTGCATCCCAAAAGGTGTTGGACCTTTTCTAACTTCGCTGTTAAATGATCCTTTGCTCATCCTTTTTCTAGAGAACCTTGTGATTTAAATTCAATTGTTCTCAAGTAGGAAGTGTGCAGCAAGCAATGCTGCTTTCACAAAAATTCACATTTCTTCGAATAATTCTAGTCTCCATTGATTGGGATTAAGAGATGATGGAAAAGCTCACAAGCAGCAGCAGCAGGAAGGTCATTGGTGATGCAGACACCAGTGAATTATAGAGTGGCTTGGGTGGGAAAGGACCTTGCAAGGTGATCTGGTGCAACCCCCTGCAGGGAGCAGGGCCATCTGCAGCTAGACCAGGTTGCTCAGAGCCCCCAACAACCTCCCCTGCAATGGGGACAGGGATGGGGCAGCCACCACCTCTCGGGGCAACCTGGGCCAGGCTCTCCCCACCCTCAGCACCAACAACTTCTCCCTTCTCTCCACTCTCAATCTCCCTCTTTCAGTTCCAACCCATCCCCCCTTGTCCTGTCCCCACAGGCCCTGCTCCAAAGTCTGTCCCCATCTTTCTGCCAGGCCCCTTGAAGCCCTGCAAGGCCCCCAGAAGGTCTGTGCGGAGCCTTCTCTTCTCCAGGCTGAACCCCCCCAGCTCTCCCAGCCTGGCCTCCCAGCAGAGGGGTTCCAGCCCCTGGATCATTTCTGTGACCTGGCCATGGTCACACCTGGAGCATCGCCTCCGTCCCTCCCCCAGCCCAGGGAAGCATCACTTGCTGTTCAGTTCTCCCTCAACATGCGCTCTGTTCCAATGGTCCTGGCTGGGGTCAGCCTTGTCTTGGGGATCATGTGTGGGATCATTCACTAGAAGAAAGCTCAGTACCTGGGGCTGGGGCTGTTTGGGAACTCCATGAAGGGAAAAAGTTCTTAGCACGATATTTCTAGCCTTTCTGCCAAGCACGGGAACAAAAGTTTTCCCATCAACGAGCTAAAATGGGGAAGGTTTCAGCGATAGTATTGGAGCTGTTGTTTATTTGTTCATTTTTCCTTTCTTCTTTTTTCACCCACTGATGGTTCAGCCCATGCCCACACCAGGCAAAATGTTCCCTTCAATATTTAATGCCAGCCTTGCTGTTAACTTCAGTCTTGTGCCAGATTTAACGTAAAGACTCAAGAGGAGCTTGCAGAGATGCAGCTACACCGGGAGCTGGGCTGCATCTTTGTGCTTATTATTTGCTCTGCTGGTAAAGAGAACTTTAATTTTCCAGCACTATCGAGTCTTTGAAGAGGACTCAATCTTAAAGAAAACAACAAAATGCAAGAAACTTCAGGAATATAAACAGTTCTGTGGAGTAATCCAAGCCTGGGACAGCTTGTCAGTCTCTCAGACCACTTTTTTTATGGCTGCTGTGTTAAGAAGCGGGGTATTTATTTTCCTACCCTCACACACAATTTCTTGATTATTCACGTGCAAAAGGTGAGGGCTGAGGCTGCAGGGATGGACTCTGCAAATTAGCAGTGAGTACAAATATTAAAAAAGGCACCATCTGCCGTCTCTGCCATTTGCCACCTGTTCCCTTGCTTTCAGAATTATCTAATGGTTTACATTTAAGATTTTCGCCTGCCACAGAACAGCTGGGAAGTGACTCAGTATTTTTCCTATCGGTACCTTAATGGCCAAGCAACATGAGATGTTAAAAGCAGCTCCTGATGCCAGCGTTTTCCTACATGCTCCTTCATGCGTCTGTCAGCTTGCTTCATTAGCGAGTTCTGCTGATGGAAAACACATTTTCCTAACAACAAGCGCTCCATTATTTTTATGGTGGTTTTTTGGACGAGGTTTGTGCTGCTCATCTCCTGCCAGGGCCCAGCCGGTGGGCTCGGGGTGGTCCAGTGAGCTGGGCTGAGGAAACTTCTCCAACCCCTTTGGAAACAACAAATGCTTTTCTTTCTGTTCTTAACAGGATTAATTAAAAAATGTAATGCAGGGAGTAAATTCTTAGAGAGCGTGTACGATTCTGGGCATTCAGATCATTTCTGCCTGCGGATCCGGGTGTGCTCTGCAGGGCTCTGTGTCTCCAGGTTCTTATTTCCATCCCAGTATTGTAGGGGTTGGCCGGGCCCTCTGGAGCTGCTCTGGTGCCACCCCCCTGCTCCAGCAGGGTCACCCCGAGCAGGGGGCCCAGCATCGCAGTGTCCAGGCGCGCTTGGAATCTCTGCACACAAGGAGACTCCACACCCTCTCTGGGCAGCGTGGGCCAGGCTCCAACACCCTCCCCCCAAACAAGTTGCTCCTCCTGCTCAGCTGCAACCTCCTGCCTTCCAGTTGGTGCCCGCTGCCCCTTGGCCTGGCGCTGGGCACCCCTGAGCAGAGTCTGGCCCCAGCCTCTTGCCCCCCACGGGCCCTTGAGCTCTTGCTCAGCATTGCTCAGCTCCCCTCTCAGGCTGCTCTTCTCCAGCTCCACAGCCCCAGGGCTCTCAGCCTTGCCTGCCCACACAGATGCTCCAGGCCCCAATTTTAAGACAATTCGCTCAGTGATAATTTTCCTTGTGTGTTGGTTATTTAAGATCATCTAGTCATGCTGCACACTGGATTTCCTAGATGAGGAAGAAATATCAATTTTTGGACAATCAGATGAGTAATTCCAAATATTCCAATGAGAAATGTGATGTTCATCTACTCTGGAAACGTTTCTTTCCCCTTCCTGGGTGTCCTACGTGTCTGGCAGTGAAACAGGCTTGACTTTGAATGCTGAGCTGTTGTAACAAGCTGGTTGTAAATGATCTGCCCAGCTCTAATGCTGTGTAACGAAGCAAGCAAATGAATGTTTATAGTTATTAAAGTGATAACTTCCTACTCAGGCTAATATTCAGCGTAAAATTACTTTTCTGGTTGATATCTGTGTTGGCACGTGCAAGGGAAGGCAGCGGCGTGCGCGGCGGCTTTCGGAGCTAAGATAATGCCTGAGACCACGTTGAAATGAGCATCAATTTTCTCCTCCTGTTGGGCAGTAAATCTCTGCTGGAAACGGCAAGTGCTCAGCCGCCCAATTAAGACTCTCGAAGAAATGGGATGATCGTTCCTAAGATGATTCTTATTGTTTGTGTGAAAATTCAGCCCTGTCTTTGCGTTACCAAGGCAAACATACTGCTTGGAGGAGAGGCAGGGTGATACCAAGCAGAACTTTTTGGTAGTGCGAATTTTTCACACTGTCCCTGAATGAAGTAAATAATGGAACGTTTATTAATGCAAATATGGACGGGCTAAACTGGCTTTATGGGCCGTGACGTCGTTAGTCTGTGCAAATAGACGGTGATTTCCACGGCGTTAAGGTAATGTCCATCTGAGATCTCATCTATCTATACAAGAAAACATCTCTAATCCTCCTTTTTATGGAATATTGTTGATGTGACTAACTGGAAGTAGAAGGCAAGACCTTCTGGTAGGATAAAAATACTCTCTCAGAGGGAATGTAATGGCCGTGGCGCTTCATCTTATCTCTTGCAAGAATCCTACGGCCAAGCTGGTATCGGTTACAAATCAGTCCTGCCTCATTTATGCCGCGTTCTTGGGTAAACAGCTATTTTCTCTAGGGTGAACCAGAAGGAACGGCTTCGATGTCTTGAATGCGATATCGAGAGATTGACAATAGCAAAAACTTAATTAAATACTTCACGTAGCGGTTTAGAAAAGACAAATAGCCCCAATCCTTTCATTCATGCCCAGCTGTTTGCTTGGTAAATGTCATGAAAGTCAGACTTAATTTACTATATGTTTAGCTGCTTGTTAAAACAAAGAGTAGAGTGGATTTTTTTTTTCCTTCGAAAAATGCTGGTGCTCTGCTGTAGGCAGAGTTTAAATCAGATTTGGAGTGGTGGTAATAGCATTTCCACCAGTCAGACAACTGTGGGGTGGCTTCAACCCGTTCAGGAGACAAGCGAGCGAGTGGTGCAGAGCCAGGTGGTTACTGCTGCCGATACGCAGAAGATTAATGCTAAGATAGCACGTAGCAAGTTTCCCTGCAGAAAGCAAAGGCGAGAGGAGGAATTTTGTCTGAGCTGGTCCCGTTTTGCTCTTGCCCTGCAGCGTGGGCTGGGCTGGGTCTCCGTGCCGCCAGCCCCTCTTGCCGTGGCGCATGGACAGTCACCTAAAGCGCGCCAGGGATCGCTTTTCTTCCGCTTTCGTGCTTTGCAATTATTCCGCCAGCCTCGTAATGCTTTAATCTCCGTCTCGGGAGTTTTGAGATCCTGCTGTGGCGGGAGGTGGATGCCCTCAAAATCTCTCTTGACCTCCCACCGACGCTGAGGGTTGTAAAGGGGCAGGACGTGGGGGATCTGCGCAGGTCTTGCTCGCAGCTTTATGGGCTGAGTTCCTCCTGCCTGTGACCAACAGGACCGCTGGGGATCCATAGGGGAAAGGGCTCCTTTTGCATACAGCTCCTGAGGTGTGAACCTGCTCACCAGAGCTCCTGAGGCATGATCCCTAGGCCAGGGGCCATTGCATGTGTTGGTGTCTTGCTCAACCGTTTAATTTCATATCAGCTCCTCCTCATTAGCTACAGGAGACCATTTCCCCTTCCCGGAAGACTTTGCAGTAAGGAATTCTCCTGCTTCATGGTTTTTTTTCCCTCTTGCAGACTCCAATTTAGTTGGAATTTCTGTAGCTTACAGCAGAGCCTCAGCTCAACTCGATCTATTGTAAGCGGAGCAGAAATCTTAGAAGAAAAAAGCAAATTGACTGAAGTGAAGAAATGGGTCTTGCAAGGGTGACGTAAGAGTTTCAAGAAAAGAGTGTAGTTAGATTGTCCCCCTCCAGGAGCAGATGAATGGATGAGAGTTGCTGCTTGGCATCACAAGTTTTGAATCGGAGCTGAAGGAATGTGGGGGGGTTTTGGTGGCTGCTGCTGTTGTTTCCTTGAATTTCTTTCTGCAATTCAGCCATTAAAGCCTTGGCGACGCATGCGGAGCTCCTAATCCAGTTGCGGTGTAATGTTACCGCGACATTCAAAATAATTCAAGGTGCAGTGACGCAAACCCATCTTTTTTGAGTTGCATTATCAGTGCCCACCAGAAACATTGCGGCGATTTTGAGAGCGGTGTGAAGGAGCCAACTTTGCTGGAGGTGCTTGTGAAAGATGGGAACATGCAACAGGAGCAACGTTACTTTGTGTGTGTTCCTCTTGTGCTGGAGAAAATTTTAGGTATGTTATTGATGAGAGGAGGAATACGCGATTTTAAAGAGGTTATTTTTCATAATACCCTCAAGCAACTTCATTCTGGTTTTCAGACTTTTTTGGAGGGGCTGATTTTGATCCTGTAAAATGAAGGTGTATTGTGAGTTTCAGCCAACATATTCTCAGTATTTGCCCTGAATTTGCAGTGCTGAATCAGGTGTGTGTGTGTAGCATAAACTCTGCTCAGAACCAGTGTCTGATGGGGTGGTCCTGGTGGATTGATCTCGTCTGGCAGAATTTGCATCTGCAGAATCGTGTACCTTCGGGTACAAAATCCTCAGTTTGATGCGTTAGACAAGGAAATCATTTCACAGCGTTCCCTGGAATAAAACAGGCTCTCAGAGGGTGAAGAGATGGTTCATTTTCTCCTAAACAGTTTGGCTGATGTACTTGCAAACTGAGAAGAGCCCGTGCCACAAAAGCTTCCTTCAGACGCTGAGTGCCGTTACATTTAATCTTGGAAATCCAGGATAATACAGAAATACCTGTTGGGGAGGTGGTTTTAAAGGAACCCAAATGTCAGTAAAAATTCCAGGGCAGAGTAGCAGCGATGTGGTCTTGCCCATTGTTATTATTTTAATTTATCCAGTCAAACAGCTATTCCCATTCAACCCCTTAGGTGGTTGGATGAAAATTTATAGCCGTTTTCATGGCATTTTTAACCAGTTATGGTTAGGAGCCAGTGGAATTTGTCTGGTTGACTTCATGTTTTTCTCCATCAGGCCCTGCTATATAAGTGTAAATAAATCTAATGAGCTAAAATGAATCTTAGTTGGTCGGCCAGAATATAAATAAGGAAAATTAATTAAATTCTACAATTTTAAGTGTGCCGTAGTTGCTTCCCTAGAGTCACTAAATAGAATTGCATTGATTTGATTGCAAATTTACTTCTGTTTACCACGTGCAAAGCGCGATGTTGATGTTTCTGCAACTGAGGCAGGAGGTTTGGCAGCTCCTGGGGAAGGGCTGGGGCTGGCACCACGTTGTCCCTTGCCCTGTGCAGGATGTTAACGTGGTGGGGTTGGATAAAGGACTTTCTCTGAGCTGCAAACCCCAGCGCTTTTGTGGAGGAGGCTCCATTTACAGCCACACCTCAAGTGTGCTGGACTCGCAGCAGTGATGTAAGGTCACGTAGCCTGTAGATAATGATGTTCCCCAGGGGTCAGGAGCTACTGGAGGGAGTCCGGCAGAGGCTGCGGAGCTGCTGCGGGGCTGGAGCATCTGTGTGGGCAGGCAAGGCTGAGAGCCCTGGGGCTGTGGAGCTGGAGAAGAGCAGCCTGAGAGGGGAGCTGAGCAATGCTGAGCAAGAGCTCAAGGGCCCGCGGGGGGCAAGAGGCTGGGGCCAGACTCTGCTCAGGGGTGCCCAGCGCCAGGCCAAGGGGCAGCGGGCACCAACTGGAAGGCAGGAGGTTGCCGCTGAGCAGGAGGAGGAACTTGTTTGGGGGGAGGGTGTTGGAGCCTGGCCCAGGCTGCCCAGAGAGGTTGTGGAGTCTCCTTGTGTGCAGAGATTCCAAGCGCGCCTGGACACTGCGATGCTGGGCCCCCTGCTCGGGGTGACCCTGTTGGAGCAGGGGGGTGGCACCAGAGCAGCTCCAGAGGGCCCAGCCAACCCTAACTGCTCTGGGGTTCTGTGAAGGTAGATGACATCATATCACAAAACCCTGGGGTAAGCTATAGGGATGAGAACTGTTCAGGTAGAAGTTCACCAGAGGAGCTGTGCTCCTTGCTTTAAGGAGGTGGCAGCAAATAACGCCAAGCAAAGAATCCATCTGTCTTGGGGTTGTTTTGGATAAAGCCGCAAAGTCTGCCCAGACCTCCACAGTTCCAGGAGAGGAAAACTCCCCTGGCAGGTCCTGTGTTGTGTCGGCCACCCAGTGGGATTTCAAGAACCAGTCAGTGTTTTAAAATCTCAGCTCAGCTGCCGTCATAAAAATTGTGCAAGAATGGAAAAAAGAGAGAATCACTTTTCTGGTTTCTACTTCATTGGTTTCAAAATTCCAAACCTAATTTATAACTGAAATCCTCCTAGAAATAAGTATTTGAAGACTTTACTCTCAAATACGAAGGATTAGCTCATGCAGAAATAATTACTCTGATACGAGGGAGAGAAAGTTGAAGTTCCAAAGGTTTGATGCTGTATAATTTGATGTATTCTCTCAGAATTACAGCCTCTTAAATAGGAAAGGGATGGGAATTTTGTGCCTGGGGCTAGTTTTCATAAGGCTGCAAATAAAGCATAAAAGTTTTGCAAGTGGGACCGTGTTAAGGAGCAGCAAGAAGCGTTACAGGAGATGAGCAGTTTAGAGTGATCATCGTCATCCCCTTCCCATCGGCAGCATTGGGCAGGCGCTTCCCAGCCCTGTGGCTCCCGTGGGTGCAGGACGGCCGCGTTGCAGCCCGCCCGTGCCTGCTGGTGCATCTCGGTGCACCTTCTGCGTGGGGAACCACCACACTCAGAGCCTTGGAGACACTCAGTTACCTGCCAAATGTGCCAGGCTGCACTCTGCAGAAATCACAGCTCTTGGGTTTGGGCGGCTGCGTCCTTAATTTCCAATTTTATATGACGGATCGTGTGAATAATTCAGAAGGAGCCTTTCTTCTGGTACCGGCTGTCACATTCCTGGGGTTGAGAGGTCCCCCTGTGCGAGAAGGTCGCCCAGCTCGTGTGCAGCTGCACTGAGAAACTGGCTGAAAATACAGTATTAAATTTTCTATGTGTTCAAGGGGACTGCCCTACGCTCGGTAATGCAGCAGGAGCCGGTGGTGCCGAAAGAGGTCTCAGTGGAGTTCCAGGCATGTGTCTCTGGCAACACACACGAACCATCGATAGACAAACACGGCGGCTCAAATGCTGCTCCTCCGAGCCATCGGTTACGTCTCATTTGTGTTTTACCGAAGAGTAAAATCGTAATGCCATGATCGTGCCCCTTATAGAAGGGAATTAGGAGGAAACAGTCTTCAAAATGAAAATACCGAAAGAAATTAAATTATTGATACTTTAATACTAGTATTAATAGAACCATAGAATCATTCAGATTGAAAGAGACTTTTCAGATCATGGAAATCCACCTGTTCCCCCAGCCCTACCAGGGCACCACTGCCCGTGTCCCTTAGCACCACATCTCCACAGCTTGGAAACCCCTCCAGGGATCGTGGGGACTCCACCAGTGTCCCAGGCTGCCCAGGGCAGGGGTGGAGTCCCCCTGATCCCTGGAGGGGTTTCCAAACCGTGGAGATGTGGTGCTGAGGGACGCGGGGTAGGGGTGGGATTGACAGTGTTTGGTTAATAGTTGGACTTGATGATATTAAAGGTCTCTTCCAACCAAAGTGATTCTACGAATTTATGTAAAGCTGGGGCTGGAGATAGACTGTGGACGCAGAGCCCTGCAGCAGCTCCAGCCCCCCTGTGCTGCCGGCTACTGATGCTTCTTTGTACGTTCCATAAGTCATTTCAGGAGTGACAATCTATGTGGTGTCATCTTTTGTCAGATGACATTGGTTTCACTAGCCGTTAAAACGAAGCACAAAAGGGAAATAGTCGTTTAAAATGAAAAGGTAAACATTTACTATTCTTCCCCCAAAGTGAGCAGAAGAGCTTGGTTTCACTTCACATGTTGCTTGTTTTGACGGTAAATCCAGAGGATGATTTAATTCCACGGGCTTTGTAAACCACACAAACTCGGCGTCAGGATTTCGCTCACTTTTAATGACCAATGGGTCCGACTCTCTGTGCAGCGCTGCACAAATCCAGCTCCCACTTTTGTTACGCCTGGCAGCTCTGCTCTGTTTGCTGTCAGCAAAGATGATTTTGCTGGGAGAATGGTAGCATTTGAATTTATTTTACTGAATTAGCATATTGTTTGCTTTCCAGGGGAGTATATTCACCGGGCTGCTTGGGTTTAGAAAGCTGTAGTGGCGCTGGAAAGGATAAAGATCCTTGTCCCTTTGCTGCTTGCTGTAGGAGGACTCGATACTGTTGTGTACGTTCCCTCTGCAAGTGTCCAGTGCTGGCCATGCATTCCTAATTTAGGTTGCAGGAATTAAATTAATCATTACATGGTGGTGAGCTGATATCCTTCATGGGAATGAAAATGGACATCGGTGCTACCAACCAGTGAGGCAGTGAAGGTTGTTCAATCCTTGGTCCCCACCAGTAGATCGTAGGTGCTGTGATGTCCAGACTCTTTCTCCTGGTTTCTGGTGGCATCTGCTGCAGATGGTGAGAGCCTGGCCCAGGTTGCCCCGAGAGGTGGTGGCTGCCCCATCCCTGTCCCCATTGCAGGGGAGGTTGTTGGGGGCTCTGAGCAACCTGCTTTAGCTCCAGATGTCCCTGCTCCCTGCGGGGGGGGTTGGACCAGATGAACCTGAAAGATCCCTTCCCACACAAACCAGTCT
>WEIS01000802.1:0-13787 GCA_013389965.1 Todus mexicanus | reverse complement strand
GTAATCCAATGATACTTTGCCTGTATCAGTATGAAAATTTCAAGGAGAAATTTTGTAATTGAAGAAGTTCCCAATTTCTTTTACTTAAGGAAATTTACAAGAGGGAACTTGAAGAGTATTCCTTAAGATACAAATAAGTTTAAGTGAATTATGAATAGAATAAATTTAAGTGAAAATGGGAAAAGGGGAATGAGGACTCTTAAGTGTAAATACGCTCTAGGTTTGGGGTTTTTTGCTTGATTTCAGCTGACTTTATTCTTGCCCTGAAGAATTATATTGTCCCAATACAAGTTTAGCAGAAAACAACTAGAACCTGGTAAGTGTCTACAGTTAGATTTAAATACATGACTAAGAACAAATAAAAAAAAAAAAAAAAAGGTCAGTTGATCCTGGCAATTTATATGTAGAACTGCATCTCACCAAATGCAGGTCACTTCTGGAAGCTGTCTTTCTCTCCTTATTAATGGAACATACCATTTGCCTGGCATAATTAAGAAGGGAGATATAAATTCTTTTGTACTGAGCTTCTGGTCTGAGGGTCAAATCTTCTGCAAGTGCAAATCATTGCAGTTTCAAAGGTATTTTATGCTGATTTATGTGAGCTGAGGTCCTAGACTGAGTCCAAAGATATCGCTGGTGGGAACTACCAGTTCATCTTGGAAATGTGTTCCAAATTTATTCAGAATACTTTTTTTCTTTGCCCTCAGGCACTGCTCAAAAAGGTATGTCGAGAGGAAAAGAGGTTGATGAGCCTATATTTCAAGACAATGTCATTTCTGGAAGAGGGACTTTTGGGAAGTAAAGAGAGATTTGGGAAATAAAGGGTGAAGAAATATTTTTTCTTCTCATTAATTAGAACAATACTGTAGTAGCTATGGTCAGAGATAAAGTTACCTGACCTTAAATAACTTATATATGGGATATGATATATTGGTTGGAGGTTTATATGTCAGAAATGTAAAAATGTGCAGTTGTTTTATTGTCGTAACTTTAAAAATAAAAGTAAAATTCATTTTGGGGCATGCAAATACATGCATATACTAATTAAATATATGTACAGATTGAAAAGGAAGGGCATGTAAATCTTTCTAGATGTATCATCTAAGAGTTTGTTTGTTTAAAAAACACTATCTTATAAAAATAACAGAGCACTCTAATTCAGTTGGACATAATTTGCAAAGATCTTTCAAAGTGTGAAAGAAAGGTTAAGAAGGAAATGTCTACTTTACAATCTGTTTATGTCTTTGGGACTGTGCTTTATCTTGACAAATAAGATAAAGATCATTTGACAGCAATCCACTTATTCTTATCTTGCTAACAACTTAAAACCTGAATTATTCATTCTCAGTGTGAAATTCTGTGTTTTTCATTCTAAATTCAACTGCACAGTTATCACGTAGCCTCCACAAGAATATATCCAGTGCAATAAACCAAATTTAGTTCAGATTACCTCTGTGGGACTAGCATTAACAAAAAGTATAAGCATTCTATGAATTAAAGAGCTTTCATGAACTAGTAACATGTCACAAAAACTTATGAGAGTTATATACAACATAAATATTTCTCTAATTTCTTTCAACATCTTTTAGATTTGAGAAGGGGTGAGCGAACTTGTGAGCTTTACTAAATAATGCAGGAATTTTCCTTTTCATGAGAAGTCTCTAAGAGAACTCACTTGGGCCACATGAATTTGCAAAGGTATGTTAACCTGGGTCAAATCACACAGGTACATGAATAGGTATGACTGCTGACTGCCAACCCTAGACCTACAAATCCTGTATTACAGTTTCAGCTGTACCACAAATTTTATTTTTCTAGGAAGGTTTGATAAAGACTAATACAAACTCTGCCAGTGACAATTTTAAGTTAATAAAGTAAATAAATAATACAAATTTTTATTTCTGGAATAAAAATGGTGCTTTGCGAACACGACATATCTATAATCTATCTTGAGTGCTGTTTAGAACTGATGAAAAATATGAGACTAGGCACTTTAAAATGCAGTACAAGAATTGCATATAAAAACTAATAAAGCTTTCTAAGAAGAGGTCTTTCATGCTTCTTAGTAATGTTGAACGATGCAAGGCTTTTTCTCAGGAACTTGTTTTCTCCCACATACTTTTTGTATTGCTCATTTATATATGTATATAGATTATATATCAGTTCAACATTAGCAGCTTTTGAATTAAAATCAATCAGTTAACACATGTAAGGTCAAATAAGTCAAGTTAGAGCAAATTCACCACAGTTCAAAACTCACTTCTCTGACATGTTTGAATGTCTCCAGCTGTACATTTTTCCCCAGCTTTTAATTTAATGACAGGTCTTTGTTGACACAAGCTTTCTCAAATCAGTTGCATCTATATGTAGAGTGAAGGTGAGCAGTCTCAGCTCAGGAGGAACGTGATTTGGAGAGGTACGAGCATCTGAGGAGGGATTGTTGGTGGCACAGCCTTTGAACACAAAAGTGGCAGCTATTTTTCCCCACTACAATACAAGGGAAACTGATAACAATGGTGTGCTATAAAAAGCAAAAGAACATTCTTCCTCATCAAACAACTGCACCTCTCTGGCAGTGCTGCCACTACAGTATGCTAGCTGACATCCACTCCGTGTTTGAACTCTGTGGTTACTGAATTTCAATTAAAACTGAAAACTGCACAAAGGTAGCAGTCACAGAAGATATAAAAAAGAAACAAGGTGTTAATTTCTGTGGTTGTTTTTGTTTCAGGGCTTTTCTTTGTCTGGTTGGGAAATAATGATCTAAGTTTGATGATGAGGGTCCTGTTACCTGCTGTATGGGTCGATTTTACCTCATTAAAGGAAGACAAGAATTATGGCAAGTTACCGGAGAACATCAGAGCTGTCGTTCAAAACTGAAAGTTGTGCTGGGGTACCAAATCCCTCCAGCTCCTGCTTCAGTCCATTAAAAAAAAAAAAAAAAAGTAAAAAAAGAAAAAATAGAAGCATTTGAAGCCTGAGGGAAGAGTATAATTTAAGAGGTTTTTTTTTTTTTCCTCATGCGATGAACCCAACAAGGCCTTATGTATGCTGCAGCAAACTGCAGTACCTGCAGGGTGCTCATCTACCATGAAAGCCTTCTATTATCTCATTCTTTACATGAATGAAATGTGAATATAGTTCCTTCTTTCTTGAAAACTATTACACTGATTGGATTGTGTCTGGAAGCAACAGAATGGGTTTTTCCACACAATTATTTTCAACAAATTGAAAGCTCTCCTCATAGGTGCTGATGGAAGGTACTCTGGAGTTTCAAAGGATGTGTGAAAAACAGTAGCTCCATTTAAAAATGTTCTAAGAGGAGGGAAAAAAAGAAAAAAGGAAATTTTTAAAGTAGTTAAAAATGTATATTTTTATCGTGGATTTTTTTCTGGAACTCAGTTGCCTTTGTTGCTGTGAGTTATTGATATTAATTATAATGAGATCATAAGCTTCTCAAACATTTACTCATAAGAAAACAAATACCTTGTGATAAAATTAAGAAAATTGTGGCACGATTATTGATGATAAAAGTGAAATCTAACAAGATGATAGAATAGTCACACAAGGAACACCAGATATACTTTCTTGGAATGGCTGGTTGTATTAACATGATATAAAAACATATTCTGA
Organism: Todus mexicanus; assembly: GCA_013389965.1. Classification (NCBI taxonomy): domain Eukaryota; kingdom Metazoa; phylum Chordata; class Aves; order Coraciiformes; family Todidae; genus Todus; species Todus mexicanus. The sequence continues at coordinate 10,154 of WEIS01000802.1, read as the reverse complement.
GAAGTCTGGATTCTAAGTGAAGGATTGCATGCAAGTTTTCAGTCAAAGATAAGCCATTATGTTATCACAGGAAAAAGATGTTAGAAAGAGGCTATGTCACATCAACTGTGTGTCTGTACATGTGTGCATACATGCATAGCTACATGTGTATAAATATATTTGTGTATTTATGGAAAACTTTTGAACTGGTGTAAAATTGAAAGGAGTGAAGGAGAACTTAGTTTGGCTAAAAAGCTGTTCACTCCATTTTTCTGTCTCCTCATTCATCTATAAATATTTTAATCATATCTCATTCTTTACTTTCTTCTTTGGATTGTCTAAAATCTATTTTCTAATTCAGTGTGGCAGCTCATCTTTTAATGACATTTTAATAGACCTTGTCTTGCTTTCACGGAGCAGTAAAAGCAAAGGTTTCATTGTAAAAGAAAATTGCCTCACTTGCACCGAGTTTTCTAATTACTGTATCTGGTACCACCATTGAATGTTTGGAGAAGGGGAAAAGAGAGAGGAAATAGAGACTGTTATTAATCAACCCTTACTGGTAATTAAGGTCCTCAGCTTCTCATTGATTTTCTTTTTCAGTTTTACATACCTTGATGTCAGATAAAGCAAATGACAAGAGAAAAATCTCAGCTCCATAGTCTGTTCTACAGGCAAGACACTTATTTTAAAAATGTAAATATTTTATGACATTGCATGAAAGAGGATGCAGGACTGTGGATGTGCAAACACACCCAGTTTTTCCCAAAAGAGTTGTACAGTAATATCAGGTGGATCAACGCAAGTGACGCATGATTTCCACAAGAACAGCAACATCGAACTCATCATTGAACTTGGATTTGCAGTTCCCTCCTGTGGATTTGCTGAATACTATATTTGCAAGGACTAGACAAGAACAGGGTCTTTCAGGTTAGGATGAATGAGCAGTTTGCNTGGTGATGGTGACGTATTTACCGTCTGGGGGGGGGTTGGGTTCGATGCTGCTTTTGTACATATTTGTATATATTTACCTTTTATTATTATTATTTCATATTTTAGTAAAGTTGTTCTAGTTTCCTTTCCTAATCGATAAGCCTCTCTCCTTTATTTCCTTTCTTCTCTTTTTGGGTGGGGAGGGGGAGAGAGCGTTCTGTTGCAGATTTGGGGGGGTGCCCTGACCTCAAACTGTAACAGCCTACCTTACAAAAAAATCTAACCTGGAAAGAGAGAATGTCACCCACCATGTACATAATTTATAAATTTGCCCATGGCTACTGTGAAAGTGACCTTTTGGCAAGAGTGAAGATTAGAATTTGTGTAATATTTTCCTGTAGAATCATGAGATAAGAGGAAGAAGATGAGAGGAAGGTCTCCTGCCTATGTGAGAAAATATATTAACACTGATACAGAGAGAGGATGGCAGCCCACCTTCGTGACAACCACTCATGGGACAGCTGCAAGGGTAGGGAAAATGCTTCATTTCATGACAATTTGCCTCTTCTGGTTTCTTTATTTCATCATTTAAATTACACAGAAAGCCAGCAGGTAGTCAGAGCTCTGGTAAAAATCTACACAAAACTACATATATGACTGCAGTATTGAAGAAAAACCGTGGTGACTGATATGAAGAGATGAAAGTTTATTAATGCTACAAAACTATTGATTCCTACTGTTTAACTGTTTAAATTTGATTACACTTGCTCATTTTACCAGGATTACTTGCAGAATGTGAAAGTTTCAAAATAGGTACTGCATATCTTCTTCCCCCCTACAAGTGTTGGGGCCTGCATTGGTGATTGCATTTTTCATCACTTTCTCATGAGATTATGGCACAGTGAAGATAAAGTGTGACATGAAAAATAATTTTATTTTAAAAGGAAAACAAAGCCAGGCTATTGCTAGGAAAACATAATTTTAAATCCTACAAAACTGTGAAAAGAGTTTGTTTGTTTGTTTGTTTTCTTAATCTATTCAAAAGAGAAGAATTAAGCCCAAGAAGTTGTTTAACTGCGTGTAGAGATCATGATGGAATTTATTTTGTTTGGGTGACCTCATAAAATGATTCATCACTGCTGTGATTTTTTGAAGGCAGCTCAATAGAGTTTGACTCCCAGTTCCCATTAGAATTTAATGAGAGCTGGGCCTGTAAGTCCCCCAGATTCCTTTGAAAATAACCCAGCCCATGATAAAATAATACAGTTCTGTGCATCCTTAATTTTTGACAGTTTGTTCATGACTGGAATATTGATTGCAACAGCTACTGCTAAGCACACAGCTCCCATCACTCTCTCTTGCTTTTCCATTATGTCATAAATAGATCACCCAGCTCAATAGCTTATACAAATAGATGGAGCTGGGCTACTTGCACTGGTTTGCTGTAAAATAAAGAAAAAAAATCCTAATAATAATCAAGCATCTACATTTCTTGAAGAAATTAACTGTATGAATTTTAAAGGCTCTGAAATGAGTAGCTTCAAAGAGGGAGTAAGGACCCACCGAAGGCCAGATTCAACAGTAGTAATTAGATTCAAGTCAAAAGTAAGCCTGATGGGGCAGTTTTAAAATGTTTGTGCTGTGCAAGAAACCTAGCAAATGTGTGGTACTGAAAATGGGAATTCAACTAAATTAAAGGGGCAAAAACATGCAAGCAGAAACATTTATTATCCTGCTAAGCTGAAAATGCATTCAAACTAAAATGAGAGCTGAGGTGACTGAATAAGCAAGAGGAATAAAAGATGTGAGTTGTCAAAATAAAAAATATTTAGGAATAGCCTGAGCAAAATTTCAATCCTTGATTTCATTTTCTTGCATGTTTGTACATTTGTTCCCCACAGTAAAAGCATTATTACATTTGACAAAAAGGTAAGACAAGGAAAGAAAAAGTGATGATGATTCAGTCTCCAAGCTCTCCATAAAATTTACTGGAAAGTAGGATGTAAAGTTGTGTTTACACGTCCCACTGATGTTTGTCATGTTATTAGAAGCAATTTATATCCTAACAATGCTATGGAAGACCTGGGACGACTTAGGATAAATATTAGAACACTTTTTTGGCATCGTTATTCCATATAAGTAACTAAAAAAGGGAAAAAAACCTGTGCTCAACAGTAGCAGTTTATAATGTTGCACCAAGGTTAGATTCCACACTCATTTCACTAGAAGACCATTACATTTGCACAACTTTTTTCTGGAGTGAGAGTAGTGGACTAGCCTGGCAGGTCCCCTTTCTATGCACCTACACTCCCCCTCCTTTTTTTTTTTTTCACTCCTCTTTTTTCTTTTTCTTTTTTCTTTTTTCCCCTATAATTTAGATGATTGCCCTACCTAGAACCTTATCAGGAACAAGGACCTCATTGTGTTCCCAGTGTACAGGACCTGCTGTACAACTACAAAACCAAAAACATGGCTAGTGTTCCTCAAGCAATTCTAATAAGGATGAGAAAGGAATACATACAAGGAATATAAAACTAAAATACAGCAGTAATAGGTGTCCAAGAAGGCAATGTTATGTCTACAGACAGTTTAAAGCAAACTTAAATATGTTAACATAGGGTCAAATCACCTTTCTGGACATATCTGGTGGGACAAAATGGCTCACCCTAGAAGTTAGGAGTTTAAATAAAGCCTCTCTATACCTGCTGCTAAAACGTAATTGTTTGTTTGTTTGTTTTCATTAGTATCATGGAATGTATGAAACAAAGTATGGAAAATTCTGCAGCATTCTGAATATGTTCAGAAAAGCTTCCAGAAAAGTTTTATTTTTTTGAGCAAAGGTAATTTCTCCTTGTACTCCTCAGTGCCAAGTACCAAATTTGAAACCTTGGAGCTATAAGAAAGTGTACACCAGAGCACAGAGTGACTGTTTCTGAGGATCTGTGGTGGTTTCACATCTGTGATTTTTATTGTGCTTTTTATGTACTTTTGGGTCTCATATATGATGATGGTACTGATGTCAGAAGCTGCTGCATGTAGACAGCCTCTGACAGCAGATCAGGTTGCTGCTGGAGTTAGAAGAGCTGTGTGCAGGTGGAAAGGTTAAACTGCATAAATGAGCTTGCAGATTCAGAGGCCTGGCTGCAAACATTCTTACCTTAGGCCAAACCCAAATTGTCTTGCGTGTGCAAGAGGCATTTAAAATGAGACTCAGAAAAAAACTGGTAAAGATTTTGTACGGGGTAGTCTAATATTAGGTAGCTTGAGGCTTGAGCAGCCTTTAGAGTAGCTCCAACATCTTAAAATCCTGGCCTATGACATTAGCAAGAGCAGCTTTAAAGTTGAAGAGATCACTCTGTGTTTGCTTATTCACTATCACTATCACTCCATCTCTTTGAGAAGACAATCCTGAACTAAGCAGATGTAAATCTAGCAGCAAAACCGCCACTTTGTTTTCCTGACCAAAGCATTTATTTTTGTTTGGATCCTGGGAAGGTTATAAAATCTCTTCTAACTCTCTTCAGAAAAAATACTATTTCTGGTTCTCCAATTACTTATTTACCACAACTCCAGAACATGTTTGTGTGCTGTGTAATTTGAACAACAGTTAATGTTGTGATGTTCACTTTCCTACCAAGCCTTTACCTCAAAATCTGTATGGAAACTGAACTTAAAGAAATAAAGTAGAATTTAAAAGTTCAGCCTCAGGGTAAAGCAGACTTTCAGAATCTTTAAGTGCCCACATTTAAACAGTCCCAACTGAAGTGTGATCTCTTTTGCTTGCATTTTACTGATATTATATAGCACACCCCCTCTCCCCCAACCAATTTTCCTGGAGATGTTATAAGATGATCAGTATAAACTAATTTCTAAAGATCTTTGCTGCATACAGCAGGGACAAAAGAAAGCTCTTTTTGTCTAGCTTCAGATTCACCTCAGCTTTCTGGATTTTGTATATTTACCATAGACACCCACTGAATTGAGTCTGTGGTTGAAATGAAAAGATGTGGAAGGGGAGAAATGCCTGAATATGAGGAACAGCGTATCCTCAGAGAACAAAACTAATACAGGAACACTGTGAATAACAAGAACAGAGATGGTGAAAGAGATATAGATAAAAATAAATAATATGAGGGCAAAAAAGCAGTGTCAGTTTCACTATCGATTTAATAACTTGTTGTTGGAAATATGTTTAGTCACAAATTATGCACTTATAGTTAATTAACTATCTACTTCTAGATTTTCACATCATTATTCATCTTTAAAAGTATCTGATACGATGGTCATTAGTGAGTTCCATATTTTTCTAATAGCGTTGCTAACCCTGTATTATGACTGCTCATTTATTGACCTTCTTTTTGCCATGTGGTTTGATCAACTTGGAATTATTAACGTTTAAATATGCTAACAGAATATTGAAGTCTCATAATACAATGTTGTTTGTAGCAAAATCATTAATGTGATAAGATGCAGATCAAAAGGAGTGTTCACCAAAGTGAATACAAATGATACAATGAGGAATTAATATGAAAAGATGAAACACAGTGAACAATAGACCTCCATTAATGCATTAGTGAGCATATTAATGACAAAATTGCTAAAAGACATGATGGAAAGTCTCTACTAAGGAAAAATAGGGAGCATTTTCCAGAATATAAATATTTTCCTGAATGAGACGACTTAAAGGTTGATTTGGTTTTTTTTCCTGAAAGCGTATGTCAAATTTACTCATTTGTCAAAAGAACTAGTTTACATAAATTATAAAACAGATAAATGCTTATGGTAATAAACAGTGTTCCAAATGCTACTTCACAGTGATCATGCAGATTACTTCCTGCTGGGCTGGTGAGTCATTCAAGGAGTAATACAAATTTACCGCCACAGATTGAAATCTAAACCAGGGATTCAAAGTTTGGGGGTTGCTAGATCATGTGAGAGAGTTTGTTAGTAATCCACTTTATAACGCACCTTTGCTGGTTAGGGTAATCCTGATGTAGGTGATTGTATTGGGTTTGTGTCTGCTGGGGTTTTGGTAGCAGGAGAGTGGGCTACTGGCATGGCTTCTGTAAGAAGTTTTGAGAAGCAAATCTGGCTCCAAGTCAGACATGCCTCTAATGATATCATATTTAAGAGTGGAAAACCTGTTGGGTGAGGGGTTTTTTGCTTTTAAGGAGTTCTTTGTCTTGGAGAGGAGTCTGATGTGGTAGAGACAACCTTGAGGACACCCAAGTCAGTGAGGAAGGCGTGGGGGAGTCATACTGGAGCAGCCATTCACCTTCAACCTGTGGTGAGATGGCAGGCTGAACCCTTGTGGCCCTTAGAGATCAATGGTGGGGCAGAATCCCATCTGCGGCTTGTGGAGGACTCCCTGCTGGAGCAGGAGACTGATCCTGAAGAAGTCTATGACTTTGAGAGAAGCCTGTGCTGGAGCAATCTGTTGCTGGGAGGATTGAGTCCCACACTAGTTGGAGAAGTTAATGGAGGATTGTCTCCTGTGGGAGAGATGCCCTGTTGCCACGGGAGAGGACTGTGCGGAGTTTTCCTCCTGAGGAGGAAGGAGTGGCAGAAACAAAATGGAAAGTACTGGGACTGACCACAACCCCCATTCCCTGCCCCCCTGCACAATGAGTGGGGAGAACGTAGCAGAGTGGGGGTCAGGAAGAAGGGAGGGATTGGTGGAAGGGTTGTATTTAAGATCTGATTGTATTTGTTATTGTCCTACTCTGATTCAATCAGTGAATTGGTGATGGTTTTGTTAAATTTAAATTGGTTTTATTTCCCCAGATCAAGTCTGTCTTTTGCACATAACCATAACTCCTGAGTGAGCCCTCCCTGTCCTTTGTCTTGACTCTCAAGCTTTTTTGTTATATTTTCTCTTTCCCATCCCACCAGAGAGGGGTAGGAGTGAATGAGTGGCTTTGTGGTTGCTTTGCTGCTGGCTGGATAGGCTCAAACCATGGAAGTGATATAGAAATATTTGTGGACACAGAGAACAGAATCTATCCAGTCCCAGCTTGATTTCCAAACTAGTGAGTTATTAGCTATTCTCTATTGAATGAACAGGCCTTCCACTACTGTTTTATTAAAAAGTTCAAAGAGTCTCAGAAATGGTATTGCCCACCTGCCACAACTATGTTGTGCTATCAGGAATATCATATTAATGTCAGCTTAGTGATCCTTTTTCCAAAATAAAACAGGAAAAACAGGGAGCATACTTAACCTTTATATTTAATGTCATGTTTCTTCATATTTTGTCTAACTATCCTCAAAATAATTCTGTGTCTGAATCCCTATGGTCTTCAAAGATTTTGAAGCCTCACCCAAGATAATCAATTGTTATCCTGGGTTTATTTGAGTATCCAAGGCTCAGAATTGAGAAAGACTGGAAAATTACTTGTATTTTTTAAAAGCAAGCAACAACTGTGAAAGGAAGAGGAGACACTTGTACCTGGAGCTGTGGCATATAACTAGTGCTGTGTGTTCCTGTGTATCACCAGATGCTTAAAAGAGAAAAAAAGAAGAACTCCAGAGATGTCTCAATAAAAAGGAAGGTTTGATATCTTTCTCTTTGTAATACAAATACTTTGAAATGCAGCACAACTTTACTCAGATCTTTGGAGATAGGGACTCATGAACACAACCTGGAATATTTGAGAATATCTGATCTTTTTTAAAAAATAATGTTCCCAGTTGTGAATCAGTGTTGATGTGGAAACAGAAAAGTAGGATTATTTGAACTGTATTTGTAAAATAGGCCAATGACATTAACAAGAAAAACCTGAAATGCTTACTTTTTAATAAAGAAAAATTCTTTTATGATTAGGTTGTTTACAGAAATTATACTGGAGTGGAGTTGGAGTGCTTGTGCTGTTAAGAAAAGATTGCTCATAAAAGCAGAGAGAACAAGGTTTTGCCTTTTCAAGTGGGACAGAATGGTGTGGTTCTGGGCAACTTAAGTTTATAAAAATTTGAAGCTGTAAAATGTGTGGTTCCTGAAAAGAGTAACTAGTGAAACCTGGCTTCCCATGGATTTGTGTCCTAATTATTTTAAATAGACGCTTTGAAGTTCACAGTTACTCTTATGTTCCACATGGTATCCCTCCTCTGAGCAAGCAACAGTATTTGCAGTGGGTAACCTGGTGCTGTAGGTGTGCTTCCAGGCCAGCTCATCTGCTGCTGTTATACAGGTCTGTCTGCCTGTCCTTCAGCTGGAGCAATAATCCTAGACTTTCCTCCACCTGATTTCTGAGTTTTCCTTATCATTCTCATAATAATTTACCTTTTGATCCCAACAACTCTTTCAGATCTGATAGATTACAAAATTATTAGAAAGGGGTCGAAAGAGACAAGCCTGATCAAGCAGTCTTATTTCCTTAGAAAACTAGGCTAAAAAATGAAAATGTAGCTAGTGAGAAGTAAAGCAGAGAATGATTGATTTCTATATACACTACTGAGCAAAACATATTGTAACATACTGTTACTGAGGAATAAAGTACTAGTCTTGTACAAATGAGCCAGAGGCTTGCCTATTTGACATACACTTGAACATGGAAAGATGAGTAGGGTAAATCGTTAAACCAGCATTGACTAACCTTTGTGAGCAAAGGTGATATCAGAAAGACATGGCCAAATGCAGTGCAAGTAAGTACAAAAAACCCCCAACCAATAAAGCCACTGATCTGAAGGAATTGTTCTGAGCTCTTCATTGCTTTACTGAAGTGATACTGTTCTTTAAATCCCATGTGCTTGCTTCAGCCTCTCAACTGTAACAAATAGTATTGGTGGCCTAGATTCTGATAGTTTTTACACTATTGTCATGAATAAGTAAGTTCCCTGAAGTCACAGATTTATTTGGATTTGCAGTGTAAACAAGAATCTGGCCTGGGGACTTCTTATATCAGTATCTCTGCTGGATCCTTGTTGTAAAGTTACAGGCTGACATTTTGCCAAGCTTTCTTAAATCAGAAAGATACCAAAAATCAGGTAAATACAAAATATTAGAAGTCTTACAACAATATAACTGATTAAACAGTGCTAAAATAACATGAAATCAGAGCCTTTGCTTTTTTTTCTGAATCTCTTAGCTTATTTGAAATAGCTTTCTGTTGTAATGTTTTTCAAAAAGAAGTAATCCTTAGTTAATGCAGAAAACTCCTCAAGTCCCAACTATTGCAAATCTGTTCTAGTCCTACTATGTAGCTTTTGAAGTTTTGAAGGTATAACTGTACACAAGCATGCAAACGCATGCACAGAATGCAGGAAAATACCCTTATTCCATTTCACTAGTGGTAATTCTAGGTGTGGTGGATACTCAGTATATAAATATATATATATATACACTAACGGATGTATGATATCCAGAATAGTGTCCAGTTGGGCAGGTGTTGTTACTTTAGTGGAGGAAGATACGCAACCTTTTCAGTTTCCATGCCTCTGTTTTTTACATTTTAGAATAAATTATTGAGACCTTTCCATTCACTGAATATATTTTCCAATGTCTTGCGCTTATTCACGGCCTCTAGCTGCTATTAAGCTACTTCAAAGTAGCATTTTTCTGGAAATGCAGAGTCTGGGGATTTTCTTAACTCAAACGAACACCAACTGTGTTCTGATCATATACCTATCTAAATAGCACATTCGAAACTAGAATGATAAATCTGACATGTACTCAAGTCCTAAGACAAACTCTCAAATTGAAATGAGATGTTTGCCTTGTTGCTACTAATCCAGTGCAGCCTGTTACAGTGCACTAGCTAAGTGGTATTTCTAGACTGCTCATTGTGTCTTGTTCTTTGTTGATTTTTCTCATTTAGTGTATTTGAACTACTTTAGCTGGAAGTACTTAGCTGAGAGATTCACAGAAAGAACACATAGCATGGGGTGAGTGACCTATGAAGTCAGACATGAAAGATTCCTGTTTGGCTATCTTTCAATACTGTTTCAGTTGAATCTCAGGCATTACTAGCTGTGACACTGCATACCAGTAATTTTGTTTCCTCAGACTAGCTAGACAGATTTATCAATTTCTTTTTCCTTTTCTTTATGATTTTTTTCTGTTGCCGTTCTAAAAGGAGAAAGAAAATACAGTATTGGAATCTGGAAGACAAATTCATTATCAACTTCCTTTTACAATTACTGTTCTAGGAGGAGAGTCACACTACAGAAATATTTGAGATTAGGGTAGAATATCTATTTAATGAGTTCTTTGGCAAGTGAAAAGCATTTGTTGCTAGCAAAACCTT
>WEIS01000794.1:0-13572 GCA_013389965.1 Todus mexicanus | reverse complement strand
GTGAGACACTGGCGCAGGTAGCCCCGAGAAGCTGCAGATGCCCCGTCTCTGGCAGTGTTTTTAGCAGGCAGGACAGGGCTTGAGCAACCTAGTTTAGTTAAAGCTGTCTCTGCCTATGAAAGGGGGATTGAACTGGATGAACTTTGAAGGTCCGATTCAACTCAAGCCATTTTGATATGTGATTTACAGCTTGGCACTACATTATACATCACTGCAGGAGCAGCAGAAAGATGCAGGCAATTTTCTAACGTCTGTTTTGTAGGAAAAGTGACCTGTGCAAGTATTTTGGGAGGAGTTGTGCTGAAAAGGGTGTATAAATGGGAAATAGCTCTTTTGGAAGGGTGGCTGTTTCCAAGTGCCTTGCAGAACTGAGATTTTTGGGGATTTTCAGGCAGAATTGGTATTTCCAGACTATATCATGCTTGTCTCATGGAAGCTCTTATCCCCACTCAAATGGATTTCTGTAGCCTGGCTTTTCTAACACCTAAATGCCCCAGCTTGGGTCTCAGGGATCAGCCTGTGCAGAGAGTTGTTCTTTGTTAAGCTCCTGCCCAAACTCACAGAAGTAGAGTCATTTCACACTCATATGGTTTTGAGTTTTGGTTTTGTTTGTTGTGGTTTTGTGGCTTTTAAAAAATTTGATTCTGTCAACTGTCTCACTCAGCAAAGTTCTGGAAGAAAGGATTTGGACCCATCTTTTTCTATACTGGGAATGAAGGTGACGTCTGGACTTTTGCTCAGAACTCTGACTTCATATTTGAGTTAGCAGAGGAACAGCAAGCACTTGTGATTTTTGCTGAGCATGTGAGTATTTTAGTTGTTATGCATACTATAGAGTCTCGTTCTTTTCAGAATTACTGAATTCAGCTTTCCACAGGTCCAGAAAAATAGTATCTCTTGCCATGAAGCTGAGGTACACTTGATGTAAGCTTTCCTCTCATGGTAGCAGCTCCTCTTTACTTAATCATGGTTTCTGAATTTTATTTTATTTTTTTTTGCTATGCCTACCAGCATACAGACTAGTGTTTCAGTAAAACTTATGCTATGGTGTATTTGCTTTAGACCAGTGCTTTTGTAAGTAGCTTCTACAGGCATCGAACTCCACGCTGGACCACAGAGTTCTTTTGTTTGAATAATATTTAATCTTGCTAGCCTGCAAAGTCCCAAGCCAACATTTCCCACACCACTCTAGTAAATCTACTATTCACAATTTATGCATGAAGAGGTTACTTCGTTCCCTTTTCCAGTTGGGGCTTTCAGGAGAGACATGCGAAGGGCCCACTTTGGCACCCACTAAAGTAGCTTGTCCATCCTCTACAGGACATGTTCTGGAGATCTCTGTTTATCAGATGCAGGAGACAAGGCACTTCCTCAGTTATGCAAAAGTTAGAGGGCACCATGTGCTCTGTTACCACTTCCCATTTGCGCACGCTTATCTCAGCTCTATAGTGAGAACTAGTTCTGTAATGATGCCAGCATTTCCACAGCATCTCTCTTTCCTTTCAGAGGTACTATGGAAAGTCTCTTCCATTTGGACTTGAGTCAATACAGCTGAAGAAGACTGGTCTGCTTACCATAGAGCAAGCCCTCGCTGACTATGCAGTGCTGATTACTGAGCTTAAGCAGCAGTATGGTGCTGCAGACTGTCCTGTCATTGCGTTTGGAGGCAGGTAAAGGTTGTGTGTGCTCCTTCCCTTCTCTGCATCCTTTCCCAGCCAAAGTTGTGCTGTTCTCATAGATCTATTTAGCTCTTGAGTAAGTTCTAAAAGCAGAGCTTTAAGCTATCTGATAGAGAGCAGATGTGCCTGCGCCTGAGCTTCCAAGAGCTCATCAACAAGTCCCAGTCAGCTCTCCCATCGAGAATTAGTCTTGATTTGTGATTGCTTTGGAGATACCGGGGACTAGATGTTTCTACGCATCTTCAATGTATGAGTCAGCCAGAACAGCAGAAAATGGGAAATTCCTCCTGCAGGATAAGAACATTTTACACTGAGAATACAAAAAACTAATATATGGTAAAATATCCTTTCTAGAGGCCACCCAGCTTTTTATTAAACACAGCTTCTTCAACAGCATTTTCACTGTAGGCTTCTTTATAATTCTGCTCTACAGCCTGTTGCTTGGTTGCTCCTGGCTTCCTAGCAGAAGTCCTTCCCCAAAGCGCTCGCTCTGTTGCAGCGCAGAGCTGTGTTGTTGCAATGTCCTTGTCTCTTTAATGGCTTCCCACTCTTGCAGTAGAGGGATACTTCCCTTTGAAAGGCTTCCACCAGCACAGGCCTTCCAGTTCAGTTGCAGTGAGCTAACCAGCATTTGACCTGACATTAAGCTTCCAGCTCGCTGTGATGGTGACTGGACTGTTGATCTCAGGGGTGTTTGTACTGTGACTGTCAGGCCAGTAGCCAGTATAAAAAGGGCCAGGAGCTGTCCTGGGGTGGAGAGGTGAAGGGATTCACCAAAACCTGATTGCTGGGCTGCATGTTAGACTGTACCTCTGCATGTGTAAATCAGTCTGCAGCAGCCCTGAACAGCACTAAACCCACAGGAAGAATCCTGAAATACAGCCATGGTGGAGCAGCACAGTATTTTCCATGGGAGGAAACAAAATCACTTCTGTTGCTTTTAACTGCCAAACTTTTACCTGAAATGACTTGCGGCAGGTTTCACATGATGCCTGTTTCCAAGGGCAGGATTAGAGAAATGCACATGGGTGATTTGGGGGTGGTATTTACTGCAACCACTTGAGGCATTGGAGAGGGAGCCTTGAATACCCATAAGCTTGGAGTCAGACCAGATGTTACTTGCAGGAGTGACCTTAGAGGAATTCCACAAATATCAGCACATGAATAACCTGTCACCTTGAGTTTATCTAGCAACCCTTGATACATCTGTAGATTGTGCCCCTGGTACTGAAGCTACCAAGGTGGCTTTGAGTTTTATTGTGGTATTTGCTGATGCCTCCCTTTTCCTGTACCTGTGCTGATCATCTATGCAGCTGGTTTTTGGGGTGCCCAGAGAGAACAAACTCCACTTCCCAGCACTAGAGAGGGCTGCATATTCTGTAGTGTTCAGGGTTGCCCTTTGCTAAGAGCCCAGCTAATCTTTATAATCCTGCATGCAAAATGTGTTTCCTTCCCCCTGCTGAACAGGGACAGCTTCACTTGAGCCCCAGCTGGTTCTGCACTGAAGCTGTCAGGACACACTCAAGATAGTGTGGAGTTAAATATTGAGGCAGGATTTACATTTGGCTGCAGAAGGAAATTAGGCTGCTGTGTTCCTGCTGGAATTGATGTGAGTGTTTGTGGAAAGGCCAGTAAGAATGCACTGTGCACTGCTCACGGACCGTGAGTGGATCTTTTTACATGAGGATGGCATCTACTAAATATCCATAAACTTCTTGTTGCCCTGGGTTAGGTGAGCCTGTAAATGCTGACCTGAACTTTTGAGTTACTGTTAAAAGCTGTCTGCTAAGGGACATAACTTCTGTTATGTGTCCTTTTTTTTTTTTTAATGTTTTATTCTAACTCCTGTGGCAGCTATGGAGGAATGCTGAGTGCTTACATGAGGATGAAATACCCAAACATTGTGGCTGGAGCATTAGCTGCTAGTGCTCCTCTGTTGTCCGTGGCTGGCATTGGAGATCCCACCCAGTTCTTCAGAGATGTAACAGCAGTAAGTAACATCTCTTTTTCAGAAGCATTATTTCAGCTGCAGAGCTGAGCATCGCCTTACGTGTGGCAGCTCAGAGCCCAAAGGTGCTGCCCTGATGAGCAGCACAACTCGGTTCCTTTACTACCACTAAGGATTCGTCTTCCCACTTCTACTGACTTGTCCATGTTGCAGCCTGGAAATTTTCCTTTATGCCTGGCTGAACCCTTGGATAATTTGTTCTTCAAATCCTCTTCCTAAATGCTGTATTTTGTGTGGATATCACTGATTCATAACAGCTACCTAGTCCAAAGATGGTTGCATTTTCAATGAAGAGCTTGGAAATCTTCACTTACTAACTAAAAATATGGAAAGTGTCCCGAGTTCACTTAAAACCAAAACTGAAATATGGCTTTCACCTTTTGAGGACATAGGGCCAATAAGAAGGTGATATTGGTTAGAAATTACTTACATTTAGTTTGTAAGGAAAGAAATGTACTACCTGGTAGTACTGAGATCTTGTGATACTGTCTGTTTTGCCTCTTTTTTGGCATGAATTTGTAGACCTAGGTAACACAGTTGGCTTTGAATTAAGTACTTGCATGTGAAACTCGCTCTTACTTACATATGAAACCCTTATTTGAATGCAGAGACTTACAGGAGCGATAGCATTGCCAGGAAGTGTAAAGAAGAGACTATCATATGAAAATAGCCACAACAGTATTTGAAACTCTTAAGCGTATACAAGGATAAAAGATGTCTTGTCTTAAATTATACATTTTAAAATAAAAAAATATAATACCACTTAATCATCTAACAGGCAATTCTTTCTCAGAAGCTCTGTTCAGCTGATAGCTCTGTCTTGCTTCAGCTGTGGATATGTTGCGAGTCATTACTCACCCTGGAAATTAGGACTTTGACCTTTTAATGTGAAAACAACTTTCCAATTCATTTAAAAATATTCTCTCTGCAGCAGTAAGCCGACCTCTGGACTGAGATACTAAGCAAGCACTTCATGTTGTTTTCAATGGAATTCCCTCCACCTTCAGTGTGTTTGCGTAAAAGCAATCTGCACACCTGAAATCTGAATTCAATTGCTCTTCTTGGTGAGACAACATCCCTGAGAGCTTTTAATACTAATGAAGATCAATAAGCACATCCAGAATGAGATTTGGAATGCTTAAAAGGATGCCTGGGTAAACCGTGGAAAACCCCCCAGTGATTTCTCTAAGCAGAACTTGCAGACAAAGGCAGAGTTAGGAATAAAAGAAAGATGCCAGAGGTATTATTAGTTGAGGCTGGATTTTTGTAAGAAAAATGCTTAGCTAGTGATTTGTGGTTACTTAACCATTATTCTAGCCAGGTAAAAGGACCTTAAAAGAGCCATAATAATTCTTATTACTACAAAGCACTGGTTGCCAGCAGATCTTAAACTGCTTTACAAGCTGACAGAAAAACAGTTTGGGTTGCTAGAGCCTCCAGTGACAGAAACAGCTTGTTCCAACAGCATAACTAGCCACAGCTCCTCAAATATCTCTTAAAGTTCTTTTTCTGGATCAGTAATGTTTTTCTCAAGAAAAAGGGCATGGCCTTCTTGGTCATCTGGCAGGTCACTGGCAGGCTTAAGAAGAAAAGGAGGTCTTGGTTCACAAACCAGTGCTCTGTCCCCCATGCATAACTGACTTCTCTATGGCTCCTCCTCATAAAGTATACCTAGAAGAACTCTATTGTGTATTTAAAAAGAGAAAAATAAAACAGCCAAACAAACAAACAACAGCAACAACAAAAACCCACCCGAAAACCTTTAGGCCTAGCAGCTTGGCACCCTCTTCCCATATCCTGGCAAGGCAAGTGTCTTCTCTCCCTGCTTCATGTTCAGTGTAATGGCTCCATTAAGTACAAAGTATTTTCTCTAAAGCTTATCCAAGTGAGAGACCTGATGGAACAGTTGGTCTGAGCTGTGCAGACTGTTGTCTTCTGCTGGGACATACCGACTGTCTAGAAGATAAGGCAAAAGCACCAGTGTCACTGCTCCTGGAGATACAGATGAGGTACTGACCAGTAGGCTATTAACACAGTCATCTCCTTGTACAGTTCTTCCCAGTTCAGCTTCCACATGTATCTCCTCTGTGCCATCATAATTCTGTGTCTTTTCTGTCCTTTCAGGATTTTCAGAAGTCCAGCCCAGGCTGCGTCACAGCTGTCCGCAAAGCCTTCCAGCAGATTAAGGATCTGGCTTTGAGTGGAGGTAAGGAGAGAGAGTGCTGCAGATGGCTTCTCAAGGGCAGCCAGCAGGCAGCCCGAGCCAGGTTTCACTTCAGTTAGGTCTTCAGTTGGTTCATCTCAATCAACGCAAATGCCCACCTGGTTACCTCTTTCTGCTTGCACAATTGACTTTTGATTTAATGAACAGTTTCAGTTATCATTAAAATTAGTAACCAACACCAAAATGAAAGCATCTGTGTGGGGGCTTGCACAGGGTTAGTGGAACCATCTTTTCTGCACCAAAGTGCAAAAACACCTGGAGGCGCAAAACACTTCCATTGTATATGCTGCTAGAGCCTTTTGTGTCACCAGATACTTGTCCTCAGCATCAACACCTCTGAGAACTGTTCAGATGAGCTAGGAGTCTAAAACCACATTTAGCTTTGGGTCACAGCAGGAAAAATACTACTGTTAATGTCCTAAGGATCTGCCTGGGGTTGTGTTTAACGGAGTGGGTGGTTAAGGTGGTCGTATTTAAGGCTTAGGGTCTCAACTGAGCCTAAGAGGCTCTCAAGAGGCAGGTCCCAGGTCTTGGGTTTCCAAGTAAAGACAAGTCAGGCTCCAGTGGGCAGCTTGTAGAGTATGATGGAGACAGAACATCCACATGCGTAAATTTATACGTAATGTGTCTTTTCCACTGGAAACCTCATCTGTGTGTTACAGCATCTCCTTACTCCTGAGTGAAACATCAGTCTGGCATTATTTTCCTCAGTTGAAGTTTGTGGTTTTCATTTTCATTCGTTCTGCAGCCTATGATGAAATCAGCAGCAAAATGGCCACGTGCAATAAGATCTCTAACAAGGGGGATGTTTATCAGCTTTTTGGATTTGCTAGAAATGCCTTTACCGTGATGGCCATGATGGACTACCCTTACAAAACTGATTTCATGGCTCACCTTCCTGCCAATCCAGTGATGGTGAGTACCACACCATGGGGGAGAGTCACAGTTTCTAATGTGCACCTCATTGACCAGAGTGCAAGGGGGTGCCCAGCCTGGAACACTGTCAGGCACCCACCATTGGTGATGGTGACAGGGAGAGGTAGTGGTCAGTGTTGCAGCCCTTCCACTCTGACAATAAATCTACACATTTTAAGCTTTTCTGATGATGACTGCTGTATCTGAAACCCACTGCTGTAAGCCTCGTTGCGGGGGGTTTGCTGGAGCCACTCCTAGCCTGCTCTGCCTTTACCTTAGACATAAAGGCCTGTCCAAGCTTGTTGACTTCAGCTTTTAAACATGAAAAAAAAAAAAAAAAAGCAGCTTTGCCATAGCCCACTTCAACATGCTTTCATAGATGATAGTTTTCTTGGTAGGTAGGGGTGGAGATCTGAAAATCAGTCTCTGCTCTAAGTATTGCCCAGGAAGATGATGTGTTATACTCTGGTATAATGCAGAGAAACGTTTGCTGCTGTGGGGTCTGGAAAACCTGTAAACTTTCAAGAGTCAGGGATGGCAAAGTGTGGGAAAGGGGGGCCTGGTTCTCAGGGGGTTACAAAGACTTCTCAGACTCTAGCTGCTTTTGGAAGGTCTCAGATTTGACTCCAGATCACCAGTTCCTGTTGCATTTTTCGTTTCTTCTGGTGTGCTGTCAGCTTTGTGCTGCTGCTCTCTGCTGCGCTCAGCACGCCAGGCTACACTGGACTGGACTCAGGAGATGCTGTCTCTGACTCCACTGGGCATCCAGTTCCCTTCTAGGGTCTGTTTAACAACCTATAAAATTGAAATTATTATTCTATCCCCTCTTGAATAGGGCATTAAAGTATTCTGATTGTAGGAGGCTGTTGTGTATCACTGTGGCCTCCGCACAGCTGCTTAACTTGGTAAAGGAACTGTCATTGCCCTGTCTCCTTGTTTCTATGTATCTCGTTGCTAGAAGGGAGGAAAAAATAAGCCCTGCTTAGTCCTTCTGCAGAGCAGAGACTGTTTATTATCCTGTCTCCCAATCTGCCTCTAATGTATCTTATCCAGGTTGGCTGTGAAGAAGTCCTTGCCCACAGAGACCCAATTCAAGGCCTGGCTGCTCTTGTTGGTGAGTTAATAGTATCAGTTTGGTTTTAATTTAATGCCTTGCTTTCTAGAGGAACCTGGAAGCAGAGCTGTTGTGTTGTTGTGTGGGTTGTGTGTCATGGGAGGTGGTATGACTCTGATCGCCCACTGGGATGTTTTGTCCATCAGGATGTCCCATGATGGCCCATAGATTCATTCTCTCAGCTTTCCAAACTTACCCTCGTTGGGTTTTTCAGCTATTGTGGCCCCTTTGACTGTTGACTGTCCATGAGATGTGGACTTCTATGGTATGTGGATCTTCTCTAAAAATTCACCCACCTGCTCAAGCAGTCAGGTTCGACACATGTTCACTGAAGGAAGCTTTCAGGTCAGCTTGTTGAGGACAAGGTTGTCATCACAGTGCCCTATGGTCTTAGTTCAGTGAGAAGACAATCTTAAATACATTGTGTATGTTTCTCTCTGTGAGTATTTAATTTGTCAACCAGCATAAAATCTCTCTTTCCTCATAAAATCTCTCAAGTTGCGCATTGAAAATAAGTTCTATCTTGGTCATTATTCAGAAAAATAGGTTCCGAATGACAAAACATGGATTTAAGGAATTCTTGTGACTTTAATGCTTCTTAGTAGGATTGGATACTAATTCTTTTCTTTTTTTTTCTTTCAAATCATGCATGTCACCATGATAGCACCAAGTCAGAAATGTAATAGTAAAGATGTTTGGCTGGCAAGTAGAAGAGTTGTTAAACTACTAATGTCTTGGCAAACACTGTCAGATCTGCTTGAGATATTCACATCCTACTTCTTTTCTGAGGCAGAGTGGAACTCTTGCTTCTTTGCGATGAACGGACCGAGGGTAGATTTCTTCCTCCTGCCCATGGGAGAGTCCGTTGTGCCTTTCCGCATCTGATCACCTGCATTGACTTGGAACAGTTTAATCATGCAAGAGGCATGATCCACCAGAGCTTTAGGCAGGGGACTGGCTTTCTTCCATACCTGCCTCTCTGTGTCATACAGGAAAACACTGTCGTCTTTCTGCATATGTTGTAGTGACCCACCTCCTGTGAGGTAGAGTGTGGTGTCATGGGCTGCAGTGCTGAACTGGCAGCGTTTGAATGGGGATAGAATTAGTGTTGTCCACTGATTGCTTACAGGACAATAACACTCAGTCTCATTGACGTGAATCCATTTCTCCTCCTGCAAAGAACCAGAACAACACTCACCCAATGTATCAGGCCTTGAGTGGGCATCACTGACATGTCAGGCTCGCTTGGTTCATGATAAAGGAAACCGGCATCTCAACATCTGTTTGAATACCATGAAGCTCAAAGTGCCAAATCCACAATTAGCAGTCACAGCCTCAAAAGAAACTGAATAAAATGCTAGAATGGTACAGCTTTACAGAATCACAGAGTGATAGGGCTTGGAAGGGACCTCTGGAGGTCATCTCATCCAACGCCCCTGCTAAAACAGATTTGCCTGGATCAGGTTGCTGAGGATCATGTCCAGGTGGGTTTTGAAAGTCTTCAGAGAAGGAAACTCCACAAGCTCTCTGGGCAGCCTGTCGAGGAGCACCATTACCCTCACAATAAAGAAGTTTCTCATTNCTGAATGGCAGCACAGCTCTGGTGTGTCAGCAACTCCTCCCAGTTTTGTATCATCGGCAAACTTGCTGAGGGTCCACTGTGTCCCTTCATCCAGGTCATTGATGAATATGTTGAACAAGACAGGACTTAGTCTTACTGAGCTGAGAAACATGCCATGGGAACCTGCTGGACCTGACATAGCTCAAGTCCTGCCTGCTCTCTGGGATTTTAACACTAATATTACAAAGGAAATAATCTAAATAGGCCTATATGGTATTGGAACTGAGTTTGTGCCGTCTGGAGCAATTTCCTGTCAGCCTTGACTTGCAGTTTCTCTCTATAGATTTCTGCCCCTTCCTGAATGAGCTGTTCAGTACTCCAAGACACGCTCAGTCCTTCAAATGATACTGTACCCATCGTAGTAAAAACAGGCACAGCCCTTGGTTTTTACATGTTCAAAGTGGAATTGCTGAGTGATCTTTGAAAACTCGATTCCTTTGGCTTCAGGGAATGGAATTCTCCTAGACTGAGCCTTTCGGGCCCTGACAGGTCTCTTTCCAGAGTCTGGGAAGTGCTTTCCCTCCTCTTACAGAGATGGGTAATCCAGGTCTGAAGAGGACTTGAGCCTATCTTTCCTAAAATCTAGTCTAGTGTCCATTCCTCTTCCTGTTTGCGAGGGTTTCACCCCATCTCAGCTCAAACAAAGAATATCAGGTGGTTGCTATGTTTGGGTCAGGTACGTGACCAGTTTTACACTCGGGTTTTCCTGGGTTTGCAGGCTGCGCCTCCACTGTTTGTTTTCTGTATCTAAAAAAATGCTTTAAACAGCCTTTGTGCTCTAGCAAATAGAGTGTGACAAGAGGGCAGCTTCTAACATGCATGATTGTGATGGCAGGCCTGTATTCTTAAGCTTATCGGCCTGACCTGGAACTGTGCCAGCCTACTAAGAGACCAAAAATAATGAAGTTACTGGTCAACCTGTCAGAATAAAACAATCAGAGCCTGACAATACAGAGATCTCTTTTTGGATCAGATTTGGGGTTAATAAGAACCATTAAACTTACCCCTTTTAGTGTCCTTCCTCCAGTGCAAAAGATCTTGTCCTTGACTGTAGCCATCCCATGGTCACAGCGGGTAAAAGCCATGGCACTGTTGTCAATCCAGCATCGGAGGTGAGGGAGGTAGCTGTAAGTGTCTCGTAAGGTTTTACCCCCAGAGAAGCCCCCTAAAAGGAAAGCAGAAGTCATGGAAATCTCTCCGTCATCCTCTCTGACATCTGGCAAACCTTCTGCAAACATCAGCAGAGCCGATTATATTTCTGTAAAATACCGAAGAAGCTCAGGTTTAAAATTTCACACATTCTGCAGAACTGATGCAGTGCGAAGTGTAAAACCTTAGCTTCTTAGGTATTTTAAAGAGGAGAAAAAAAACAAACCAGTACCAGCTCTTTCTGTAAATTGTTTGCCACAGAAGATTTTTTCAGTGAAGGTGTATTTCTAGTATGAACAGGAACAGCTTTAATTATGGAATCTGCTTCCAGCACATGCAGTCACAGAATGGTGGATTGAAAGAAGTGTTCAAAACTCTTTGAATTTGGGATCTTTGAAGGTCAAAGCCAATCTGCCAGTGCTGTTGTCATTTTTTTTTTCTCCTTATTAGGCACTCACTTCTGTATTTCAGAGGCATATTGTAAACAGCTCTTTGCAGAAGGAGAAGGGTAAGTGCCTCCAGCTGCCTGTAGATTTCCAGCCTGCAGAGAGTCTTTGCAGACACAGAAGATGGTATCTCAGTTTGGCCATAAGCCCCAGCTCACCTGGGCAGGGACACTGTCCGCATGGAACTTGTGTTTAAATCTTATACTGAAGTAACGCTCCTAATTTTCCAGTTTACTTGGGCAGGACTGCATTCTGGCCAGACCCCATTTCCAGTTAGCTGCTAGTTGAGAAGGAAATGAATGCTGTAGGAAGGAACTTAAACTTCAGGAGTATAGTGTTATCCAGCCTAGATCACTATGGTACGTTTGAAGCTCTGCGAGACAATTTTGTCCCTGTTCTTTGGTAGGAATTGAGACCAAAGAGGGTAAATGAGCTGCCAGTGGCGCTCTGGGCCAGTTGAGTTAAAGCAGGGGCGGGAACCTGAGTCTCAGCTGTTGCCCCAGCTCAGGGCCTCGGGTGTCCTGTCCATTGCAGAGAAGTGCCCTTCATTGCAACTGCACCATCAAAGTTAACCTGGCCTCGATCAGCACAGTGGTCCCAGACGGCCATAACTAGTTTTCAAAGCAGGGAGCTGACAGTGATGCGGACAAGCCCAGGACTTTTAACTGCAGAGACAATAACACAAACAACACCGTACTTTTCCTAGGACAAACCAAAGGTTATGTTTCAAGGCGAAATTAGTAGCTGCAAAAGGTGAAGATCTTACAGCAGTTTCCTGAAGTGTTTAAACTGATGTTGCTGTATTGTTAAACATCCCATACCATCTACCATCCCTGCAAAGACTGAGGATCCCTTGTAGGGCAAAAGCTGTACAGGCTCAGAGGGTAGGAGCCTGCTTTAGACTTCATTTTGTACAGATTAACACAGCGCCATAAGGTTAGTCCCACATCTTCTGTTCAGATTAATACCAGGTTTTAATCCCATCCCCAGCCCTATGGCAGTGTGCACCTGGTTTAACTTCACAGGCAGCAGAGCCTTGGGATTTAGCCAGGATTGCAAGGTCAAAGGTGAACAGATGATGTGAGCTTTAACGTCGTGAAGAGAAAATAATTTCTGCCATTCAGTTGGGCAGTGAGGCTGTGCCAACACAGCAGGAAAGGGATACTGGAGCTGTGGGAGTTACTGGTGTCAGTGCAGGCTTAGATTGCGACATTAAGATACCAGCAAAAATCAACAAAACTATCTGAAAATATGCTGCTTTCTACTAGATCTGTCACCTGAAATATAGAGGATTCCCTTGTGGGTTGTGCCTGCATGGTCAGCGATGGGGGTGGGGAAAGGAGCTGTGAACTCCCACTTGTTGTCAGCAGGCTGGTACAATTCCACAGTGCGAGTGAGGGTCCCCAGCAGTGTCCCACCACCCACGGCGAAGATGCGATCAGACAGCACATCTGCGTGGAAGCGTGTCCGCCTCTTCAGCATGCTGGCGACCTGGAGCCAGGAAGTGGTGCGGGGATCAAATCGAAAAACCTAGGAGTACAGCAGATGGGTGGTCGTTAGCAGAAGGTACATAACTGACTTGTATCTCGTGTCGCTTCCAGAAATAGTAAGCGTTTTCCCTGGACTGAGAAAGGTTTTATATTCAGACCTGGACAGACTCAACTTCCAGTGCTGCCAGCTGATCCAGCAGTACCTCAAGCTGGAGGCTCAGTTATGGCCTTCCTGCAGGTTAGCGGAGGTCTAGGAACAGGTTGTGCTCTCGGCTTGCAGCAAGCAGGAGGTGAAACACATTGGCTTAATGAAATACCTTTGTTTTAGACAGCAAATAGCATGTGTCAGCTGAAAACTTCCGTTTTCAGTGAGATATAAACAAGCACATTTCGCATCTCTGATACTGTTTGGGTGTGTACTAAAGAGTGCAGCTGAGCCACTGCTCTTGCACAGGAGAAGGCAGGAGTGGTTTCCTCTCTCTTTGTTCCTGGTGACATCGCCTCAGGGGCGCAGCACCTCTGCTACAGCTGGGCTTCCATTCTCATCTTGTTCAGCAGTAAATACCTTCCTAGTTGTGGTGGGTTAACCTTGGCTAAGTGCCAGGTACCCACCAAGTTGCTCTATCACTCTTCCCCGCCCCGCCCTGCCCCTGCCCCAGTACACACACCTCCCTCAACACAACAAAGGGGGAAGAGAATACGATGGAATCAACTCGCGGGATATGATAAAGGCAGTTTAATAAGAAAGTTAGAAAGCAAAGCCACGCGTGCGAAGCAAAGCGAGATATATATATATTTTAATCACTACTTCCCATAGCAGGCGATGTTCGGCCTCTCCCAGGAAGCAGAACTCCGATACGTGGAGCAGTTGCTCAGGGAACAAACATCTTTTGACACAAATGCCTCCCCCCCTCCCCTTCTCCTCA
>WEIS01000783.1:0-10747 GCA_013389965.1 Todus mexicanus | reverse complement strand
TGTAAATGGATGATAATTTCTACATTAAATATACATGTACGTACTGTTAATCTGTTTGATAAATAATTCAGTGCTATAATACCACTGAAAAAAACCACAACAGGGATCTATGTATAGATTTAGTAGTGCATTGTATATTGTATTTAACTTCCTCCCTTTATATACACCAAACTATCTTTCTTTTCCATTTTTCACGCATGGAGAAAAATTAAGTAAATTGCTCTTGCTTTCTATTAACGCCATTATCAAATACAAACTAGTCCGCAGTGATTGCTTGTTCATTCCTCTATGCTATTCCTGCTATGAATGGTAGAGAAGTGTCTATCAGATTGAACTTTAATGAATTTAAATTCCTTTAAACTGAAGGGGATCATGTGGAACCTTGTTCATAGTGTTGTAATGAACATTTCCCTCCCCTCTCTCTGAGTTCCCCCAGTGATGGACAGGGATACCCCTTACTTGCCTGGGACAACAGCAGCTGTCTGCAACCACTTCTGTGGTCACAATGGAAATTCTGTCAAGATAGAAATCAGACTTTTTGTGTCCTGTATGAAATCTCCTTTGTTATAGAATGGCTTGTCCTGCTGGGGAAAGCTGGGGAAAGCTTGGGGTGAAATAAATCTTTGCATGATGGGCAATATCAGTATTAGTCTGGGGTTTTAAGACCAGCTGAGCTACAATTCTCATTCAGTTGAGCAGTTTGTTGGAAATCACCTTTCTGAGGATGGGGACTAAAAATAAAGTTGTCTGAGAGCCTCTGTGATATTACAAAAAGCGCAAAAGGTTGTAAGCCACAGCCACCAGCTGGCTGGATGCTGTGTGGGCAGAGGGGCAGTCCTCTCCTCAACTCAGGACTGAAAGGGGTAGGTTGGCCTTTCCCCACCCTAATGAAATGAAAAATCTTCATGTTGACAGACGAGCATGGAATCACTGTTTATTGAAGTGTCTTGCTGTGCAGGAGGGCAGCAACCTGAAGACTTTTAAGGACACATAATAGCTTCGCTTTCTCCTGGCACACAGAGATTTACCTCTTGTGCTAAACATGGTAAATTTAGAGTGGCGGCAGCCAGAGATGCTGTGGCAGCATTTTACTAGCCTTCAAAGCACCGGCAGAAATGGATGCTGTTGAACCAGGCATATTTTGACATCAGAGAGCTGCCCTTGGGTGCTGTTTGCAGATGGAGAATTTTGACCTTTTGATGAAAAGCTTTGATATTGAGCCTGTGAAGAGTAACATCCCTTTCTTTCTACAGGAGGATCTCTCCCAAACCCGCTGCTTGGCTGAAAAAAATTGCACCCGCACAACCAGCAAAAGGGTAGAGCCCTCATGTGAAGAGAACATTGATTCATGATTATGTTCACAAATTAAAATCATGAGCGATTCAGGCATGTTGCCATTTTCTCTGTGAGGATTCTAATCATGAGGGGTTTGTGAAACCTGAATATTTCAAAAATGACACGATGAGTTATTACCAGTTCAACAGTTTCTATCAGAAGGTGTAATTTATAATCAGAGCTCTCTATTCCTTCTTCAGATGCTTCAATCACCCAGGTGGGACAGAAACAACACACGAGGTCAATGGCTAATCACACAGCCACCCATGAGACAATCCTTTATCACTTGAGCATTATTCATCCCAACTGTTCTGAGCATATTTATTAACAAATACCTGCTATCATGATCAGCTCACTAATGATTCACTTCCAGTCTGGATAATTTTCAGAAGAAGGGGAAAGGACAGTGGAAGAACCGTAATTGCAACATGATGAGAGTACCTCCCACCCTCCCCTCCCTAGCCACTGCAGGAGCTCAAAGGGGTATTTGGATATTCATATAGAAATAGGCTGAGAAGCTAAATCAATCTGCAGGTCAGCCAAATGCTCAATCTTTTATTCACAGCAAACTTTAAATGACTGTTGTGAAGTAATAATTTTTGAAAAGTCATCACAGTTACTGAGATGCTTCAAAACCGCTGCAGATAAATGTGAAGAGCGGGGAGACTTTGGAGGAATGGGTGATCTGCAGAGGAATTACTAATGCAAGGGATATTTATCCATAAGTAACATTACGAAAGCAAAATTATGTAGCAGAAATAGGTGACCAGGTAGGCAAGAAACTGAAAGCTACCTCCATGGGTGGTAATACCTGGCATTACCATCAATATGAACTATGCAGCCAGTTAGGTATGATAGTAGGCCAATATAGAGTTTACAGTCCCTATCAAACATATAAGTTACTCAAAAGACTGAGAAATTACTGCACAGATTTGGGTGACTTTCTGAGTTCCCTGTCAGCCCTTTATTTATTAATATACTTCTGTGTTAAAAAATTCATTCCTTTCTTTGTAGAATGTCAAATGTTAAAGCAATTCCCATGGTATGTGGTATGTAAGGGAGTACTGCAAATATTTATTCCAATCATTTCCTGCTTTTCCATTGAGATTAACTGAAAATACACTAGGATTTTATGAAATTCATCTGATAGTACCAGGATGATTTTTGGCGTCTATGTCTGCATTTCCTTGTTTCTTATTACAACTTTCCTGCAGTCATTTCCAGAATTTCCTAAAGTGGCTGATTTTCTTCCTGGAAGATCACTGTGCTTCAGTCAGTTGAGTTGATGAATATTTCTGAATTTGAGATCTGATCAGTAACAGAAACAAGTATTTTCTATTACCAGTAATAGGTCAAAATCGTTAGTTGCATTATAGTGCATCACAGAAAATTAACAAAAACAATGAATCTAGAGAGAAGAAAAGGTATTTTGGGCAAGGTGTTTGTCTCTACATCTCCCTCCTTTCCTTTTTCTTTCTGACTACTCTGAAACTGTGTTTCTCTGTCTAAGCATCAGCCAGGTACAGCTTAAGCAGAAATAGGATGAAGTATGCAGCACTTGGCAACATTTCTGCACCCTGAGCTGAAACAACTGAGAAAGGACCAGAAAGGAAGAGCATTTTCTACAAAAGAATCCCTGTCATGCCTGCTAATTAATGCCTCTGGCATGTGGACCCCTGTCCCTATCACACTGGGCAGAAGCCAAAGCTGTCAGCTTATCTGGGGCAAGTCACCTCAAGGGTTATGAGGCTGGGATATCACCTGCAGATTTGTCATGTCACTTGCAACCCTGGACAGGATCATCAGGGCAGGGAAATTTTGAAGGAGGGAGGCCAAAAAAAAAAAAACCCCAAACAAACAAACAAATAAAAAACAAGCAAACAAACAAAAGAAAGAAGTGTCAGAAAGCAAGAGAACAGAAAAGCAAAATCACATAAGAGGTAACAAGAAACACCTGCAAACAAAAACTACCTCCATGTATGTCAATATTTGCCATCTCCAGCAGCATGACCTCCAGAACAAAGGCGACGGGTTCCCTGCTGTGTAGTGACAGAAACAAAAACAAACATTTCCTACAGCCCCAGCCTGGCTACACTGCTCACAAGTAATCTCTTACTTATATATTCTGCTCAGAGGATAACCTTAGCTCCAGAAACGCCTGGCATTTCAGCAGAACAAGCCTGTCTTTGGGAGGTGCACAATAGCCCAAGAGGCAGGCGTGGGGCTCCCTGCTGAGTGCCGCAGGAAGGGCTGCAATTTCCCTTCTTGCTTTCTCAGCATTTGCAGGGGTATTACTTCTTATTCATGAAAACAAAAGAAGGAATACAGTGCATATGTTCCCACTTTCCCCCCTCTGTGCTTCAGCCTATTTAGCAATTACCATGCTGGGGAGATGACTTCTCACCAATCGAAAATGCAATTGCGGGATGATTCCCAGCAAATTAGTCAAATCAATGACTCAGTTGTGATTAGATGAGAATGCAACACAAAATCTCGTTACTGGCTTTCCCAGAAACCACAACTGTCTAATGAAAATGCTTTTGATGAAATAAGACTTGAGGGTGAGGTCTGGTGGTACTTTGGATCAACTCTCATCCCTTACCACATGGCCTGTCTCTTCCCTGCCCACACCTATCCCTCATGAGCACTCATACCATGGGCAGTACAAACTGTGTCTTTCCTCAGAAAAGATGAGGGTTTGACTCTTTTGGCTCCCTAACCTGCCTCAAAACCAGCCAGATGAGTATGGCCAAGGGATAGAGGAGAAGAACATGGGGCAGAAGTGGCCCTGCCTTGCTCTTCCCTGCAGCGCTGGGGAGGGGCATCTCACACTCTGTCCTGCATGGCTCTGAGCAGACTCCTGATGAAATTCAGGAGGCTCCCCAGTTTGCATGGGAGCCACTGCCGTCATGCTGAACATCCTGAAACAATTTGGCAAGCTCCCAGTTGCTCACCCCTCCTGGCGTGGAGCCTCCCACTTATTTTGCTGCTGTACTACAGGCATGGGTAAAGTCTTTCGGCATATGTTTGCAAAGTGCTTTAAAGGCTGGGCGTTAGAGTTTGGAATAAACAGTAGTGCCATATAAAAAGTGGGTGGTGGGATGAGCAATGAAACAAAAAATCGTTCTGCTTTCATTAGCTCACTGCCTGAATTTCTGATTGCCAAGCAGCCCCAAGGGACGCTGCTCTGCAGCCTGGCCCCAGTGTGGTGGCAACATAGAACGTAGACGTTTGAAGAAAGTTGGACTCTACCAACACTGTGCACTTGCCTAGGGTTGGCGAGAGGGTTAGACTAGTTTGGGATCAGTCCCATCAGACAACACCTCCATTGGTATTCCCATCACATCTCCGGATGAGGAACACTTCGACAAGGGGCAGATGCTGCCCTGGGAGGATGATGTTGTTGGCATGGTGGATGCTGCGCTCTAAGAAGATGGATTCATTTGCAAATGTAAATAGCGGCTGTCAGAGGGGGTAAGGGATTAACTTTACATATGAAGAGAGAGGTGGCCCCGCATGCTGTCAGGCTCATTAGGGAAGAGGGGCCAGTGTAGCTGGGCCATTTGGTAATGATCTACCCACTCCATCCTTCCTTTGTTTCTTTAACAACCCTCCGGCTCAGGGAGACTCCCTGGGCTTTGACATTTTCCCTTCAAAAAACTATAGCCCTGATTCATTTTGAGACAGGTCAAGAAATCCACTACACATGCAAAAAGGATCTGTAGCATATGAGATGTATTTATTTTTACAGTAAACCTAGATGGAAAGGAAAAATGAAACTGTTAATGGTGTTTTCCATGCACTCACGACAGACACCACCCATCACAGGCCACGATCTCCAGTGGTGTGCTGCACTGATATATGGAAGATCTCTGCTACTATATATTGCCTGGCAAATCCTTGAGCCAAAGCAAGAGCAAACAAGGTAAAATGTATGGAATCAGGGAAAAGGAGGCTTAGGGAAGACCTTATGGGTCTCCAAAACTCCCTGAAACAAGGTTGTAGTGAGGTGCGGGGGTCAGCCTTTTTTCCAAAGTGAAAAGCAATAGGACAAGAGGAAATGGATTCAAGTTGTGCGAGGGGAGGTTTAGGTCAAATATTAAGAAAAATTTCTTCACCAAAAAAGGCTATCAAGCCCTGAAAAGGACTGCCCAGTGAAGTGGTGGAGTCCTCATCCCTGGAGGTTTTGAAAAGACGTGTAGGTATGGTGTTGGGGGATGTTGTTTAACGGTGACCTGGCAGTGCTGGGTTAACCGTTGGACTTGGTGATCTTAAAGGTCTCTTCCAACCAAAATGATTCTATGATTCTAGATAAGAGTGGGAGAACGTATTTCTCACTAACATAGTGATTAAGACAGTAAACAACTTTGTCTTTTGTTCTCTGCTGTATTTGATATTGGAAGAGTTTATAT
Source organism: Todus mexicanus (assembly GCA_013389965.1). Lineage (NCBI taxonomy): Eukaryota > Metazoa > Chordata > Aves > Coraciiformes > Todidae > Todus > Todus mexicanus. The sequence continues at coordinate 5,000 of WEIS01000783.1, read as the reverse complement.
TGAGCATTCATACTGTGCTTTTAGAAGGGGTTTCTCTAGGCAGCAAAGTGGGTGCTGGATGGGTTTCTGTTCTCTCTTCCCTATTTAATGGGAGAAGAGCGCACTCCAGGCTTCTCTACCAACCCTTGATTTTTAACAGGGACTAACCTCTTCACAGTGTGAAAGTGAGGAGGAGAATGAAAACCTTTTTTCCTAGTCCCTCTAAAACTGTGTGTGGAAGGTTTTCTATTAAATGTCCCTTTTCACATTCACACAAAGGAATTTGCATTTACATGCTTTCACGCTCAGGAAGCCTGTGGATTCATCACCTTGTCTTCCTGACTATGAGAGGTAGGGTCAGGATGCTCAGGTTTAACTAATGGTAGATTCTCATCCCATAAGAGACAGAGTTTCATGATTTTTGTCAACACCTGCACATTTGTTTGCAAATACCACATTCAGGCACAAAAAATAGCATGTAGCAGAATGTAAATTTTCTGCTACAAACCACTCAAACAAGACATCATTTACATTAAGGTTGAGACAAGAATACATTAAAATACATGCAAAACAGCCAAATGAGTTGGAGATTGCTGTATTGATGGGTTTATTTTCTTTATTATTCCTCCAGCCCTGACTTTGAGCTAATAAAGCCTTATTATGCACCTCCCTGCACTGAGACAGAAAATAATTACATTTACAAGGAGAGAAGAATACTATATCACATCCCAGACCATCTAAGACATTTCCCTGTTTCTGTGGGTTCTATAAATGGACTTTATATTGGCTTGAAAATATGTTAATACATAAATGCATAAAAATTATTCTCACATCTGTAACGTACAACTTGGTTAGAAGAAAAAAATGTGAGTGAAACAGCTGTGTTCTCTGAAAACAGGTAAGAGTCTGGACAGTGCCGTTGCTTTTGTGAGAGGAGACAAGCAATAAAATGGTCAGAACTCTGTGAGAAGAAGAGTACAAATCAAATGGAAAGCATAACAGCTGAAGGTTTAATCTAATTTTCATTTGGTTTCTCCCAGAAATGGTAAAAGCTTCAAAATACAACGAAATTTTTCCCAAGATTTGAGTTTAGCTAATCTTTTTAAAACATATGATTGTGTTCTTAATTCAATGGCTTTTCATTCTCACACCCTTTATTCTTCTGACCCTTGGTGTTCAGCATGCTCCATTACCATGAGCAAATGTAGAAGCAGGAAATATGAGTGCATTGGGTTTGGCTGGGCTGGAGTTAGTGTCCCCATAGCTTGATAAGGCACCAGTGTTGTGACTGCTGCTGAGCAGGGCTGGTACAGCACCAGGGGGATGGGGTGGACAAGATCCTGGGAGGGGACACAGTCAGGACAGCTGACCCAAACTATCCAAAGAGGTATTCCATACCATCTGACCTCAGCTCAGGAATAAAAGCTGGAGGAGGAGAGGAGGAGGGGGGCATCTGTGGAGAAGACGTTTGTCCCCCAAGCAATCACTACGTGTGTCAGAGCTCTGCTTCCTGGGAGAGGCTGAACATCACCTGCTATGGGAAGTAGTGATTAATATATACATATATTTTGCTTTGCTTTCCTTCACTTTGTGTGCGCAGCCTTGCTTTCCAATTTTCCTATTAAACTGCCTTTATCATAACCCACGAGTTGATTCCATCTTATTTTCTTCCCCTATGTTGTGTTGAGGGAGATGTGTGTAGTGGTGGTGGGGAGAGTGATAGAGCAACTTGGTGGGTACTTGGCACTTAGCCGAGGTTAACCCACCACAATGAGGAACTTAATCAAATTGTAAAACTCCTCAGAAATCCATGCAATCTACTCTTGCAAATCATAAGTCATTCAAGGATGCGTCAAAAAACTTTTGGATCCATATCTGAAGTGGACACTGCCCTTTTCTTCCATTTTATCATCTGCTAGAGGTTTTTTCTCCTTCCAATCTTCCTTTCCTGGAAGAGTAACCAAGTTCTTCAGATACTGTACAGGTAGATTTTTTTGGTCAGTAAAACGCACCCTAGCTTTGGTTTCATTTTGCTTTTCCTTCAAAAGTGTCGCTTTTACTCAACTGGAGACAGATGGAGAATTTTTCCAGCATCTTGCCTCTTAAATTCAAGTCCACTACAAGTTCAGAAATGGAAAACCTCACCTAAGTGGTAAATTACTGCTGTTAACTCATATCTACTGGAGATAGCAGCTTTTTTGGTTTGTTTTGTTGAATTTAGCTTTGTAAGTAGCATTTCTGCAGGGTTTTGTGTTGTTTCAGTAAAAACCACTTCTGTTTGGGGGAAGTACTAGTCAAGGTCTGTGGTGGGTACCTCCTGTCTGTACCAGCAGGGTAGTTGCCACCACCGTACTGGCACAACGCTGGAAGAGCCTATCTAGTTCCCATGGTCTGTATTGCTTCCCCACTCTCCTTTCACTGCTTTTCCGCCCAAAATTTAATGGAAACCACCTGCTCTTCATTAGCAGCCACAACGGAAAAAGGGAGAAGCTGGTCACATACACAAGCTAGTGCTCTTCACTGCTGGCTTTTCCCATATTGGGTTCTGTGCTGGCTTGTGCCATTGCTGCTGCTTTGTCTTCTTCCTGCAGAGGTATGTAAAAGCGTGGCATAGTTTTCAAGCTTTGAACTTTAATTAAATAGGTGTGGGCTATGCAGTACAAATATTTCTTCTCACCTAGGCCACTGGTTGGAAGAAAGTGAAAGATGAGACCAGGTGTTATTTGTGCTTTCCTCCCTATACGGTTTTTCCTGTCCGCTCTCTGTGCTACTGTCCAGAGCCACGGTTAAATATAATTCTTCAAGACTGAGGAAGAAGCATTGGGGAGGTTGTTAGACTTGACAAGAAAAAAAAAAGTTTTGATGAAATTAATGTTTGCTAAATATTTTACTTCTGTAAGGGTGGGACAAGAGGAAATAACCTCTAGTTGTGCCAAGGGAGATTTACGCTGGATATTATGAAAAATTTCTTCCCTGAAAGAGTTGTCAAGCATTGCAACAGGTTGCTCAGGGAAGTGGTGGAGTCCCCATCCCTGGAGGGATTTATAGGATGCGTAGGTGTGGTGCTGAGGTACATGGTTTAGTGGTGACCTGGCAGTGCTGGGTTAACAGTCGGGTTTGATGACATTAAAAGTCTTTTCCATGGTTATATGGTTCTGTGTTGAACAATGGCATAATTCCTATTTTCTCGGTAAGGTATGATAAACATAGGTATCAAAGGAGCAAGCTGTTTTTATTTGCTTGTGTATGATGCTTATTTCATTCTGCATCAAAAAGATGGATGTTTGCTCAGAAATGCCTTTTGAAATGATCTATAATCTAGCTGTACTTGACTAAAAAGAAAAAAAAAATTAAATAAGACTGAGAATCAAAGACTGTTCAGGGTTTTTTTTCACAGGTATTGGTAAGAAAAGCATATTTTTTTTAATTTGGCATTTTAAACAAAAAACTCTGAGAGCCAAGTCAAATATTTCTTTATTCACCAGTTTTCAAAAGGAAATAACTTTAAACATATTTCCTGTTAAATATAAGTTAATCCTACACAAAGAATAAAGACTTGGTTGTAAAAGTGGGGTTTGACCCACTTGTAAGGCTCCTGAGGGAGAAAATATAATATAAATGCATCAAAAAAAACCATGCAAGAGCCTACATCTGTGAATACTTGCACCTGCCCTCTTATATGGAAAGTAAGTTCTTGGCCCAACAAAAACGGGTGGGATTTCTGCCCTCAGCTCCAACAAGGTCACTATTTCTACCTATGAACAGTCAGGCTAGATGAGAAGGACTGTGCATACTCAGCAACTTTGCAAACGAAACTGTTTGCAAGGGTTTGTGCCCATGTTTTTAATTCCCTTCTAAATTGAAGATTATTTCCAAGTGTCAATTTTATTAACTTGCTAATTTGCCTGTGTGTAAATCACTGTACCACCTGAGCACATCATAATATAAGCACCACTCATTTTAAACAGGGCTCAAGAAGGTAAAATGCTGAACATTGTTTGCAGAGATGAAGTTCTTTTAGAGGGGCAGAGGAGGCTCAGCAGAAGCTGGAGGGATGGCCAATGTTGAATCCTTAGTTCACAGCACAGAGCTGCATTAGAAGAGCTCAAAGTGCAATCACCTGGTGTGAAATTCTGAGCAAGTTTCTGGCTGGAATGTTAGGAGCAGAAGGAAGAGGATTCCATGAAGGTTTTCCAGTTTACACATAAAAGCAATGTTGATTTTTTTCTACTTTAATAAGCAGTTAATAAATAGTTTGCGGAGTCAGGAGGGAAAATCACAAGCAGTCTGCTTTCATTGCATGCAGTCCAAGTTACATTTTCCCCGCAGATCTTTATCATTTATTCAGTATGTCAGGAAAAGAAGAGTGGTTATTGACTTAAGCATGCACAGCATTAAAAACCGGAACTGGAAACTAGTGCCACCCAGTCATGATTTGCTGTTTCCCAGATGGAAACTGGCAGAGAAATAAAGTTTTCAGCTTCAGGTGAGCTGCAAAAAAACATGGCTCAAAACAGGCTTTGAGGAAACTATCATCATTCCCGTTTGAGGCAAAAGCACTGAGCAGCCTGACAAACTGAATCTTAATTTCAACAAATCAAACCCAACCTGGCTTTAAGGAGGAAAAACTAGATTAGTAACAACTTATTTATTTTAAGCCATTGCCAGGTCACATCTCAGGACTTTCCTTAAATCTTTCATATCAAATCGCGTGTCATGTGCTGCGCTTCATGAACAGCTGCAGCTTCCCAGTAAATATTTTATATGACTTCAATTAGACATCTGCTTTGTTGGCACATTGCAGCCCATGCTTGACCTTGACTCCTGTCAGAACAACGTGCACCTCGGGGCTTTTCAGTTTCTGAAATTGCATTTGAATAAATTGCTAACTTCATAAATAGGGACATCTCATCATCGGGTATAAATATTCAATGGATTTTCTCCAAGAAGAACAGTCTGGTGGAGGAAGACTTCCCCTTACACGTACTCATGTTCAGCTTCAACAAACATGTGCAACACAT
>WEIS01000775.1:0-10727 GCA_013389965.1 Todus mexicanus | reverse complement strand
TGTTTCGATCCTTTTTGTCTGCTTTAAGGGATCATTTGCATTTTAAATAATAACTTATGATCAGCTTCAACAGCATAGACAACTGTTAAGCAGGGAAACACCTGATGCAGATGAACGATTCTCTGGCAGCTGAAGCAGGCACATTTTTCCACATTTCTTGATTTCTTAAGCCCTGCTTTCAGGCCTGGGCTGCTGGGCGGCACTGCCGTATCACCAGGGCTGCGGAGGACTCCATCCGATTTCAGAGACAGAATCACAGAATTTCCTAGGTTGGAAAACACTTTTAAGATCATCTAGTCCAATCATTAACCTAACACTGACACGACCTTGACTAAACCATATGCCTCAGCGCTGTCTATGTGACTCTTGGATACCTCCAGGGATGGGTCTCCACCACCGCCCTGAGCAATCCATTCCAATGCCTGATAACCTGTTCAATAAAGAAATTCTTCCTAAGCAGACCACACTAGTGAACACGCAGAGCCATCATTTCCTAAAGCTGTGCAAGTAGGACCCCAGCGGACACCTTGGGAAGATGCTGGGTAGGGTTGAACATGCAGAACCCTCCCCCACACACACACCTAGAGGTCCATCTCCCCTCAGCAGGGATGCAAAGACCTACGCAGCAACACTCAATGAGGTGTGCATTCACAAACCCGTGGTTTTCACCAGAGCAGCTACATTTGCTCTCCACAGAAGGGGTCTAAGCTGTGCTGTGACCCCTCTGTATCAAAGGGCTTGCATCAGAAGGGGCATCCTGACAAAGGAATTTGCTGAAGCTGTGTTAACTTCTTTTCAGGAGTCATGCACACAACTCCCTTACAAATACCTTCTCTTTCTTGAGAGTTTCAGAGATGGGATCTTAAGCATCGGGTAAATCCATTAAAGCAGTAGGTGATATCCAGGCCTAACACTTTCCAAAATAAACATATTCCTGAGTTAGTTATTGATTTATATCAGTTCAGGTTGATCTTGTGGTTTGAACCTGATGCCTATTTTAGAAACGCTTTCACAGCCTTGCAGAAATTAGCTGTAGCACATTTTTTTGAAATTTGCCAAGGAAAATAGCTAAGCACTCTGTTTTTCCAGAACCTGAATTATGATCTGCACACACTGAGGTCAAGCAGCGAGAGTTTTGCTTATGGAATGATTCTTATCCCTCTTCCCCTGGGTTATTATACTTGGCAGAAAAACCTCTGAGTAAGATTTTACTTGAATATCTCTACTGAAGTCAGCATGTTTATTCCAGGAATCATGAACATCAAAGGATCAGACAATTATATGTTGTGTGAGGGTTAGGGCTTTTTGTGTGCAGCTCCCCCCTCCCTAGATGATCTGAAGGCTGTCAGGGGTTTAAAAGAAATAAAACAAAAGCAGCTATGCCCGGTTGGTTGACTGGGGTTGGTGTTGTAACGCAACAAAGAAGGAGATGCCACCACTGGCAGAGAGTGCTGAAACAGTGCTCTGTTACACTCATTATCATGCAAAGCACCCCAGTGCTGCCCTGGGCTCAGTGGTCCTGCAGGCTGCCCACTCCTCAGCATCCCTTCTGGCTCTCTGTACACCACAGGGGTCCAATTAAAGCTTCAGCCTCAAAGCCCCTCAGGGATTGGATCTGTACAAGCCTTGCCTCAGTTTTATCACTGTTATTTCTGCCCTGGTTTGCGAGCACATGTGGCACTCAGGAGCCACAGAAGGGCACTAGAGTCACTTTGGTGGTAGGGTCTTCCATGCCACGTCTCCCAGCCCAAGTAATGCCAGCCAGCAACCCGAACCCTCACTTGATAAATGGAGCTAAATTTGAGACCTAAACTGAGCAGCCCCCTTAATAACTGCCGACATCTGGGTTCTTCGCCGGGATGGGGTTTGTGCATAGCGTGCATCACAGCCTCGCAAAGGGCTGCGCTTCATTAACAGCTTTGCATATTTTCCTCCTCCACATGATGAAAACGAGCTGTTGCGGACTTGCAGCAACAGCGTCTTCACCTCTTCTTTTGTCCTCCCAGGCTACTCCATGCTGCAGAGCAAAGAGGTGATCCCAGTGGCCGCCATCAGCCTCCTGCCCCCGTTGCTGGTGGCAATGATGATCACCGTGATATTTTACCTCTGCCGCACGCAGAAGCGGCGCAAGAGAGCCAAGGCATGGGGAGGGAAACCAGGACAGCCCCCCGTGCTGCCAGAGCCAGGAAGGTCTGCTGAGCGGGAGGAGAAGTTGTCCGTGCTGATGGATGAGAGCCCGATGGGTGCCAGCCCCACCTGCACCAGCAGCCGCCCTGCTGAGCTGCTCCCCATCGAGCTGGACGAGATGGTGGGCAAAGGGCAGTTCGCAGAGGTGTGGAGGGCCAAGCTGAACCACAGCCGCTCGGGGCAGTACGAGACGGTGGCTGTGAAGATCTTCCCTTGTGAGGAGTACTCCTCCTGGAAGAACGAGAGCCAGATCTTCACCGATGCCAGCCTCAAGCATGACAGCGTCTTGCGGTTCCTTACTGCCGAGGACCGGGGCGCAGGGCCCCGTCGGGAGTACTGGCTCATCACTGCCTACCACAGCCGGGGCAACCTCAAGGACTACCTCTCCCGCCATGTCCTGAGCTGGATGGACCTGCAGAAGATGGCGGGCTCCCTGGTGAGTGGGGTTGCCCACCTCCACAGCGACTACACTGCCTGCGGCAGACCAAAAATCCCCATTGCCCACCGGGACATCAAAAGCACCAACGTCCTGGTGAAGAATGAGCAGGAATGTGTGCTCTGTGACTTCGGCATTGCCATACGCCTCGACCCTTCCCTGACGGTAGATGACTTTGCCAACAGTGGCCAGGCAAGTGTAACTCGCCAACACTCCTTGGAAGAGAACTTTGCAAACCACCCCTGGTCACCTTGTGGCCAAAATCCTTGCCTACCCCTGCTAATGCCTCTCTCCTCTTTGCGGCAGGTGGGCACCGCCAGGTACATGGCCCCAGAGGTCCTGGAGTCCAGGGTGAACCTGGAAGACCTGGAATCTTTCAAGCAGATGGATGTCTATTCCATGGCCCTTGTTCTTTGGGAAATGGCCTCCAGATGTGAAGTAGTAGGAGGTAGGAGCATCGTGCCAGAGTTGTCACGCACCTTTTTCCTCCCTTTCTCCCCATATGGGTATGTTGCTCACTTCATGTCCCTGGTAGTGGCATGGGACCTGATTTGGGGTGGCCCAGGTCTCTGCAGGGCTGCTATGAGCTGTAGGCAGATCTACCCCCATGGCTGCCTGCCCTGTGTGCCATGGCTCAAGGTGGCCAGCTCAGTGGGTGAGGAGCAGGATAGGACCCCAGAGGGTCATCTAAGTCCAGCCCCCACTCAAAGCGAGCAAGCAACCAAGGCACATCCGAGTCAGTGGTGGCAATGCAAAACAAACCAAGCAGAAAGAGCCAAAGCTGCCTCCCCCTCCCCGGCCACAAGCAGAACATTTTCCAGACAACACCAGAGAATTTATGTTGCAATGGGGACTCACAACTCCAGCCTCCAACAGAGCCACGTTCCCCCCCACTTGCCAGAGCCACATCCTGGTATCTGAAATTGCGTGTAGCAAAACATTTAATTAACTGCCCTGCTGTTAGCCCCTGCTTGCTCCCCTCTGCCCTTTTTAGCTCTCTCTGGTTCCTTTCCTATCTCAGCTACTTGCAATACAAGCCCATGGACCTGGAAGAACCTCCAACCCTTGGCAAGAAAGCTGCCCCAGCTGCCCTGCATGCCTCATGCTCAGCAGTGGGAGACCCCTGCCTGTCTCACATCCCCAAGCAACCTTTGCTCCCGAGCCAGCATCCTGGGCTACCCTTCCCCACTCGTATTTCACCTCCTGCATTCACATCTGGCAGGAGATGGCAGAAACCAGGGTGGCCTCTCATCTCTGCAACAGAGAGTTTCTCCTTGGCCTTCCAGGACATGGGATTGCTCTTCTGGAAGGGTTATTTCTCCTCTAACCCAATCCACTTCTGCAGCAGGAATCCAGATGATGATACCGCAGTTGCCTCTGCCATCTTTCACCAACACAACACAGTTTACCTGCTCAAAATACGTCTTACGCAAAGACAGACTAAGTTCTTTGCAATGCATCTCTTGAGTTCAGGAAGGTGGTCTGATAGTTCCTCAGTCCTATCTCTGAAAACAGCCTCTACATGAAAACCCAGCACTACATTTTTATGTTAAAACTCTAAATTGTTTCCAGATCCATTTATTTTTGCATAGTGATAAAAAGTTTATTCTCATCCAGTAGATGCCACCAAAGCAAAGCAGTTAAAAACATCCTATAATGCTGCTGTTGCTTCTTTGCAGAGGTAAAGAACTATGAGCTACCCTTTGGGTCAAAAGTCCAGGAGCAGCCCTGCGTGGACACCATGAGGGACATTGTGCTGCATGGCAGAGGGCGACCCGAGATCCCGAGCAGCTGGCTGGTGCATCAGGTAAGCCAAGAGTACCTGGTTCAGAAAAGAACAACCCACATTGTCCCGCCTCACTAAACCAGCCTGAAAAATGATTAAAGCTGTAGTCAAAGCAAAAGAGGGCAGAACTCCTGGGCCCTACTTCCAGGTCCATTTTGGGTGGCTTAGCCCAGGTAAGCCCCACTAAACCCAATTCCCTGGTGTATAAGAGCCACCAGCTAGGCGTACAGCAAAATGCGTTGATCAATAGCCATGATCAGGAAGCGTTATGAATGCCAAGTGATGGTATTCAGTTATCTTGAGGATAACAGCAAAATGGAGCACTCCAGGGCAGGCCCTTCTCATGAAAGAGTAAATCATTTGAGTCCACCCTGCTTCTCCCCTAGCCACCATATCCAGAAAGCTCTCACTCAGAAAACATCTAGTCCCTCGCTCATAACCATCTCACAGCAGGGACAGCAGGCAGGACAGTGCATCCAGGCTTCTCCTTGCTTGGCTGTGGAGATTTCAAGTGCAAAAAACCCAGAAAGCAGCAAGTGAAACAAACAGGAGACATGGATGAAGCTGAGGGCAGGGAACCTGCCAAGCTCAAATCTTACCAAGGGGAAGCCTTTCACCAGCCTTCAGCTCAGAAGGTCTGAAAGCAAAGCATTTCAGCACAGAAAGCATAACCCAGTGCTCTCGAATAGAAACACTTCAGCAATGGTGAGATGTACTCTGCTAAAACCACCCACAAGCACATCCAGACCAACCAGCTCTAGAAACGTAGCTGCCTCCTGGTCCTGACAGGGTCCTCTCTCCTCCAGGTCCAGTACTTTCTTCCATGCGTTGAGGGCACAAGAGGTAGGTGACAGGCACGCTGACCATGATTTTCAAATCTTGCCTGACTTTGGTACTACTTAAATTTCACCTATCTTGCGGAAAAGCACCATCCGCTGATCAACAATTCAGTTAATCTGAAACAGAAGCTGAAACATTGAGCCTGCTGGCTCAACGAGCCTTGCAGTGCTTAGTGCAGCATTTTACAGCACGCACCCATAAAGCGCACTGCTACGTCCTGGATGGCACATAGAGCCCGGCTTTTCAAAAGGAAAGATGTAATTCCATGATCTTAGGAGACCATGTGCCTCCTGCACGATCTCCTCTCAAAACCATGTTTGTCCAAAGACTCACAACCAACCTAACCGGCCAAAGCTGCAAACAGCATCAAACGACCCTGTGGTTTCTGCTGGACCACCAGTGAGTTTATCAGTCGCTGAGTCCACTTCTGAAGTCCACCCAGCCTTTTTACTTGATGAAGGCAAATCCAGGAACTTCAAATCAGCACTACTACATATTTGGAGCCTTGGAGTGTTCATCTCAGACTTTTGCCTCCCAGGGTCTCTGATAAACTTTATGACCACAAGAAAAATATACAGATGCTCGGGTTGTCAAAAATCACACTCTGATAGAGCCAGACCACAACTGCGCTGTTTGCTGAGTTGAAGAAGGTCTGATTGCAATCAACTCCAAGAAATAAGGCTGCTGTAGTTAGGCTGGTCTAGCACATAAACAGAGCAAGGCTTATAAGGTAGTAACTTTTATTAGACCACCTGATGTTCACTGGGGAAGAGAAGCAGAGAAGCCACGTTGTGTTCCTGAAAGTTTACCTCCGACTAATCTTAGCTGCTCTAATAAACATCTCTTTACAAGCCTGACTTTACGGGATTTCCCGGGCTTTTTGCAATTTCTCTCCCCAGCATGAGGCATAGGGCAGCACCATCTGCTGGGAAGCAGCAGAAAGCCACCGGTTTGTACCACTCCAGGGGTCAATGGCTTCCTGCAGGAGGAAGAGTTGGGTGACCGAAGAAAGGATGACAAATTGCTCACCTGAATGGGAAGCACCCATCAATATTCCCACCAATAAAGATAAGTTTGATGCAGAGCTCCGAATGCTACTTCCAAGTTTCAGCCATCAAGATCACTCTCAGTTAAACGAGGACCTACACTGCTGGCTATGGTTTAAGATTTTTCAGCAAACATAAGCATTAATCTCCCTGGCAGAGCTGACTCATGCTGCGTGCTGCCCGTCAGCAGCTCCAGGGCAACTGTTTGCAAGGCTGCACAATAAAGCCAACTAAATTCCCAGATCTGGTTCATGAAGCAGCTGAACAGACTGTTGTACTGGCACAGCTGAAGGGCTGGTGCAGGACAGGAAGGAGCACTGGGAGCTTAAGTCAATATTGCCACTAAAAATACACTTGTAAAACTCAGCAGCCCTTGGAAATCTGAGATATCAAATAGAAAAGCCAAACTAAGACCATTTTGTGAGCGTAACAAGATGTTCCAGTTGTACCATTCAAAAGAGCATCACCACTACTTACCAGGCAAGCTGCAAATAAATGTCATAGTTTCAGGGCAAAACAAGTACAGAAAATCTAACAGCTAAACCACACAACAGTGCCATGTTCTGTTTGAGAAAAGGCTTGCTTTAAAAGCTTCAGCTAAGCTAGCTCATTTTTGCATGTTAATCAATTATCCTCAAATCCTTTCAACTAAGCTAATAAATGAGTGATGCAAGAGGCACTGAAACACACCATCTGTCAGTTTTACTGCACGATCCTGTTCACTCTAATCTGTGTCCATTATGGAAAATTTAGTATGATGAACCTTAGCAGAGAGCAGCGAGTAGCAATAGCACACAACAGGAATTATATAGGCAAAGGAAGGTTCTGCATAGCTTCTGGTGGTAGCTGTGTTACTAGGGGGAAAAATTCCAGCCTGAATACTGAATACTGCCAGTTAGTTTCCAAGCCCAAAAATATTGGGACTCTTTTTAGGGCACTACATAATTGGAAAAATAAGCACATTACTGTGAGACATAACCATTGTAACTGAGAGGAACTGAATGTGCCCTGGAGCACACTGAGAAGCACCTAATTCCACCTAAACCAAGACACTACTTTGCAGTGAGGAAACACGAGCTCAGTTGCACGCTGCAATGAGTATTTGGTATGGCACAGCCTTTCAGAAAGTTGCTAGAAGAAGTTGGGTTTAAGAACGTGGATTCCAGACTTGCCTTGGAGCCCCTTCTCCCCTCTTATCCAGGTGTAACAGGCAGGGCACAGGCTTGAAACCCAGAGACCTGGGCTCAGCTGCCAGTTGGCAGGTCACCATCTGCACCTCTCCAATCCCTAACAATTTTTGGATGCTCTAATCTGAAGAGGCAAGGCCGAGACAGGAGATGGAGGGCCTGTTTCCTTCCGGTCCCTATCTAAGTTCCACAGTTAACACAAACCAACTTCTGGGGAAGACTTCCAGGGAGTGTGGAAAATGTCTGGGATCAGATCCCAGGTGAGCTGAGGCTGCTGCTGTAACACCAGCAGCGCTGGTAACGGTGTGAGCGCTGGCACGTGCCACAACTTACCAAGGCTGTTTCCTCCTGCACTTGGCCAAAAAAAGGTGTTTCTTCATGAAGCTGCCAAAAGCATGGTGAAACAATGAGACTGCATTAGATCAGCTCCTAGTCCTCTTCCTCCTGCCTTCAGATCTTAATTTCAGCCCTTCTGACTGCAGGGAATGCGTTTTCTGTGCGACACCATCACGGAGTGCTGGGACCACGACCCCGAGGCTCGCCTCACCGCCCACTGCGTGGCCGAGCGCTTCAACCTGATGGCGCAGATGGATTGTGACGACATCCTCAACAACAACACGGACAACGAGGCCAGTAAAACAGCTTCTCCAGGTGGGGAGCACCAGGACAGTGATGGGAGCAGAAATACGCCGTGACACAGGAGGCAAAAAGCCTCACCACAAGAAATGAGAGTACAAGTGAGAAGCATTTAGCTCACAGGAAAATAGCAACTTGCTGTGTTTTTCAAAATGGAACTAAGATCTAGTACCTAACTTATTTATAAGATCTGTTTCCTCCCACAGATACAGTGAACTGTGGAATCAATACTTTGGTTAAAATGCAACATTGTATATGAACTGATTTTGTACTTACTTTAAATGTATAATGATGCAAAGCATTCCTATTATTATTTTTTAAAATAATAATGTTTAACCTTTTATTAATAAGCACCTGAATTCCACGTCTGTCTTTTGAAGTCCCTCCATATGGCCATCTAACTGCTTATTCAACAGAGATCAAGACAATCTCAATTTTCCTTTTTTTAATGGCCTCCACGCACATACATAAGTATATTGTAGCAGCTGAAGAAATGCTGGCACCCAGGAAAATTTCTCACTGATCATACAATCCTTAGTACAGTGTAAAGATACCTGATAATCCAGTTTGCAAAAAGCCTGACTTGCTGAAACTCCAGGACACATTTTTTCACTGGGGAATTTCCCGGGTGTACTTGGCAGTTGAGGTGGGTGCATGAAGTTTCTTCAACAGAAAAAAAATCACCAGTGTAGACACTGCTGCTTCACTCCACGAAGTGCCCATGCAGGACATCTCGACAACTCTTGCCCTCTATCAGCCCAGTTTCCAGCCACCTCTAACCAACAAACTTGTGCCACAGTAACAGCACCAACACAAACGTGTTAACTCTTCTCGCAACTCTTTCACGCCTCTCTGCTGTGTTACTCAACCTGGAGAAACATGATCAGACAGAACTGTGGCCTTTACTCCTGTAAGTAACCACTAGATGAAGCTGGGCTGCCTCTATAATGGAAAGGCAGCTAGGAAAAGGTAAGTTATAACTTGCTCTGAACCCTGGCACCATGCAGATCTTAACTGCCCCGCCCTGGGGAGCAAAAGGTAATAAAAACCTTACTTGCTACGGAAGAAGCCCTGCAAGCCCATACCTGACAGTCATCTACACAGGATATCTCTCAGGACAGCACCGGAGAGGAACACAAGGGAGAAAACTACAACAGCCATGAGCCTTCTACAGCTGAGGCTCCCTGATGTGGAGCAGGGAAGCAGATCTGCAGGGCTGTTTTGGTTTTCTGAAATGCACAGCTATGACAACACCAGCCCATACAAAAAGCTTGTCTTCTCTCACTCGTTTCTACCTCTTTGGACTGTTTCCACAGCTCCTAAATTAAAAGCCTAGAACAAAACTGTCTCTAAGCCCATCAAAGAAGGATGGAAGGGGAACTAATTAGGTTGCACCAAATCTATGTAATAAAACCTTACTTCAGCTACCATGTGTAAGTCTCCACCTGCAACTGTGAGCAAACCTTTCATTCTCACTGATCCCTCACCTGGCTGCTCCCTCCTGTCATATTATGATTTTTCAAGCTAACCCATTTCTCTTGAAGCATATCCTCCCCAGTTCATCATAAACACACCTTTCCACTCACCCGACTTCAGTCTCACTTCTTTAATACATTAACCACTGCTCTGCTGTATGTATGTCCAAGAGAAACAGAGAGCACAGGGCAGGTTTTCTAACATGGAGATAAGAAACTATGGGAACACACTGAACTCCCCACTAGGCTGTCCAATCTTTCCTTCCCGTCATCTTCAGTGTAGAATTTCCTCTACCAAGTCACACACCAAGCTGTTTAGATACAACACTGATGAGTATATTTACTTTTTCTTCCAAGTTCAGTTCGAGAGGCTTTAAAAGACACTCTCACCTGTTCTTCCCACAGGTGACTGGAGCAGAGGGGGATCAACTCACGCAAACTAGACACTGAAGCTGCATCTTTGATTCTGATGGTTGAAATTCAAATTCTCCTGAGGAGACAGAGACTTAGTCCTAGGCTTGACAGTTTATACTGTAAATATGCTGGAAAACATCCCCATCTATTCCCCTCCCCATGCCTAAAATGTTGGAATGCTCTGATTTACATATTGCTTTTTTTTCCCCCACAAAAATCAAGTCCAGAATCGAGTTTTCAGGATTTTTTTTTCCCTGAATGCCTGTGTTAAACAGGAGTGACCTGCCACACCCTGTTTTCCATGAGCAGCAGGGTACATAGCACCTCTGAAGAGAGCCCCTTACCTAAGATCTGTTTATAACTCAGGGACTGAAAACACTGAGATCAATAAGAATTTTGGTCTTAATTTCAGTGGAGCCCAATTAAGCCAAAAAGACAGAAGAGAACATAAGCTGAAATCCTACATTTTGCCACGCTCTCTGTTGAACATGCTGTGGTTCTAGCAAACATCTACACAGGAAGCATCAGTGAGACCTTGCCTTCGCTCCTGAAGGAAGATGGAAACAACAGCAGTTACGCAACAGAATCAAATCTGGTCAGAGTTAAAAATACATCCATTAGTCTGTAGGCTGCTTGCAACTCTCAGAAAAATCACACAAATGTCTTACATATTAGGCTGGATATTCAGTGGCTAGGTGGTTTTTGTTGTTGTTTCTTTTT
>WEIS01000774.1:0-43225 GCA_013389965.1 Todus mexicanus | reverse complement strand
TTTTTTCATTATTTTTTTTTTAAATTTCCAAGCAGCAAGTGCTCCGCAGGGCTTGATCAAAGCTCATAAATGATGAATTGAAGGAATGCCCAACAGAGAACAGAACGCCTTCCTTGTGTTCTGCTGTGTACGCTGAGAACACCATTGTTTCTTCCCCTACCTTTTTCATCCTTGAGCTCCGGCTGGAGAGAAAAGGCCTTTGTTCCTTGCCTGTCAGCCGAGACAATGCCAGTGTGTTGTCCTACCTCTGCTCTCGGCACCTGACTGGCCCAAGCTCTGTGGGTTTTGGCAAGCCAGGCACGATTGTCCTCCAGCTACAGCACTACAGAGAAAACAAACAGCATCGCAGCCACCTTCCTCCAGATCCCGGCCTGGCTGCTTCACGGCAGCAGCTGCGTGTGTCTTTGCTTGCTGCTTTGTTCGGGATGCGGAGGGAAAGCTGGTGGCTTCTCCTGCAGCCTCGCCTGCCTGCCAGTGCCCAGGTACCTTGAGTTTGCAGGCAACCATGCCGGCCTCTGCTCTGCTGTTTCCCCAGGTGCCTGCTTCCCTCGGGGGGAGGTTCTCCCCATGGGTGCAAGCGTGCTGGGTTCCCCTCTGCCAGCCCAGCAGCAGCTGCAGTTCTCCTGCCTGCTTTTGCCATCCCTGGTCAAGCACCCAGCACCTCCAGGCTCGCATTCTCTCACACATTTGTCTTGATGACACCGCGCACAGCTGCTGGGGGTGTGACAGAGGGAACGGAGGTCCAGGCAAGCCCAGTTTTTCCACCTTTGGTGGAATTTCTATAGCATCTCTGGCTGTACTGTCTTCTGATGCAAAACTGTGAAGGAGAGAGCTTTTAGTTCTCTTTCTCTTGGTTTTTGAGGGGCTGATAGCAGGAACCCCGGTGCTTTGCAAATGAGCAGAAAAAGCACATAGTGTGGGCCAGGGTGGAGAAGAGGCTAGCAAGGACAGGCTAGGAGAAGTGCTTGAATGAAGACCTTAAGAGCTAAACCAGTCTCTTCCCTGTTCCTAGCCCTGTGCGAGAAGGCAGAGTTCATGCAGAGCCACAGGCGTTTCTGGATGAGCGGCAGCAGTTACTTCAACACCTACCTCTGCTCCTGTCGGAAGGAGCCTTTAGCTGCATCCCCTCTTGCAGTTTTGCACCCCGGCTGTTCGTGTCTACCTTCAGGCATTGCAGCAAAGTGGTGTTTCGGCTTCCCACCGTGGTGAAGGAGATGGTGGAGGTGCAGGTCACCCTTGCAGTGGTGATTTGAGTTCCTGGCACAAGTGCTCAGTCCTGTAGTTCGAGTACAGGCTTCCACTGATGGCGCTTTTGCTACTGAGGCCTGGGCATGGACCAAAATCCAGCACCAGCTCCTCTTCCTTTTCCATGTACTGCTGGATGTGACCCCTCCATGAACAGCCCTGACATTACACTTTATCTGGGAGAAAGAACTCTACAGTGGCCTGCAGAGGAGCTATGCTGAGGTTTGCTAATATCCCGTGGCAGAGGCCAAAGGTGCCCATGCTGTGGAGTAAGGGCCTGACACAAAGACGGTGCTGGCCCCTGGCCAGTGTGATGGATGATGTCTAGTCACTAGAGCCCACATGGCAACTTTCTCTGGTCTCTGCATTCCTCAAGCTGAGCTGTCTTTGCTTCAGATGTGCCTCTCCCTACCTTCTTCAGTGCTCCGGCTGGTAGTAGCTTCTGTCAGATTGTGACAGTGCCAGTACCGTGGTCCCATCACCTCAGAGCCTTAGCTCGGCTGCGCCTTCTCCAGACTTTATCTGCTCCCAGGCTCCCTGTGTTGGAAGGCAGAAGTGCAAACAGCTTTAGCCAGAACAATGTCGCATTGCCTGGGTAAAGAATGTGATTTACTTGCATATGCCTGGCATGTGAACGCCAGGGCCAGAGGGCACCGCTTGAGTCCTCTCCTTCTTTCTTGTTTTCCTCCCCCCCCTTTCTCATTAGAGATGCCTGAGCCACTTGGTAGCACTTTTGTTTGGGGGTGAGGAGGAGAATTTGTGGGTTGGCAAGAGGAGGTGGGAGCGAGATCTTTGGGAGCCAATAGTCTGAAACTGAAAAAGCCAACAATCTAGGGAAGCTTTGTAGATGAGTTTAAAATTAGTCTGACCCAGTGCTTTCATAGAGCTGGAATTTAATTCTTCTGACCCTAAAGCTTTTGGTCTGACTCAGAACAAAAGTTCCCAGGCTGTGGTCGGGGGAAGTCCGTGCTGTGAGGCGCTCTCATGCGGCCGTGGGTCTGTATCAAACAGAGCCATACCTCCTGCCCTCCTTGTTTTTGTGAAAGGTTGGAGAAGTACAGTCTGAAAAGCCAGCCTCAGTCATTTCTGCTGTCTTTATGTCTGCACAAGTATGTGGCTTGTGCCTGGAGCCTGTTCGCCCTCAAACTGGGATACTGCTGTGTGTAAAAGCTGTTCAGAGCTTGTCCTTTTTTTTTCAAGCATGATTGTAACTGTTTCTCTTCTGTTCCTGTTTGCAGGTTGTGCAGCTTGACGCTAAAGAAACTGGTAGTCTTAAAGGAATTGGATAAAGAGCTTATTTCTGGGGTCATTGCTGTCAAAATGCAGGTAATTGCTGCTCAGTTCTAAGAATTATGTGCGTCGCTTGGGTAAAAATACTGGCAGATGCCTAAACTGAGCCTCTCCTCTAAGTGAGCATCCCTTGCAGCCACGGGCTGCTTAAGTATAGCAGGGCATTCTGAATGTGTGGAGAGTCTCTTCTGATCCTTCCCCCGCGTTCCTACTGAATTTCACTGTTGTAAGCAAAGAGTATTGCTCGCTGAGGGCTCAGCATGAGCTTATCTGTATGTAAAAATGCTCTTTACAGATCATATGCTGTCACCTCTTCTCCCTGAGCTGTCACTAATCCAAGCCTGGTTCTCTGTTTAGCATGATTCAGCTCGCTTTAGAGCTGAATATCTTGGTAACTTCGTCCTGATTTGGGGGTGATCTGGAGACTGGGCCTTGCCCTGCTATCAGGAGTCCAGCTCATTTTGTAGGCAGCTGCTTGGCAGTGGATTTGTAGGGTGCCTGTACATTTTAATTTGTTTCCATAAAATACAGCTGTCATACTAGGTAAATAACCCACTTTACAGCATACGTTTGTGCCGTTTAATTAGGTACCTCACATGTAGGTCACACTGCCTGGAGGCAGGCTAGGAAGGAAGGGGACTGGGTTCCACACTGCGTCACAGCATCCCTTCAGCTCACGTGCTCCCACCTCCGCAAATACTGAAGTACTGCTTAATGAGGAGAAGCCTAGCAGACCTATAAGGAGACAAATGCCATTAAGCACGCTCAAAAGCAGCTGCTTGTCAAATGAAGAGCAAAGGACGGCTGCAGAGAGCCGGTTGTGTCAAAACACACAATCTAAATGGAAAGTGAAATCACGATGGCTCTATGGTGCAAGAACATACAGCTGAGGATGAAACCAGTACCCCTGCGAGCAGTCCAGCTGGGATAAAAGGGTGTTCTTCTATGTTCACGCACCCACAGCAGGGAGCAGAAAGGTGGGGAATCATTTCACACACCTGCGTTCACGGGAATCTCGGAAGAAGCACGGCTGTGGATTCCCGGGCAGTCTTGCAAGATATTGCTTACGGGGGCCAAAAGCTTTCATACGTTTGTACTGCTAGGCAGTGAATGCATCACTGTAAAGGGCCCAAGATTTGTCAGTGATCTATGTGTAGAGCTTGTCAGACTGTGTGTCAAAGAATTGACTAGCTTTTAGTAGAGCAAAACTTTCTTTTCGTGCCCAGTTTGCTGCTGGCTGCTCACACTTTTTGTGGGTGAAAATGTTGGAAATACTGCCCCAGACCTGAAAATCCTGAGGGAGCTTTAACATGTGGGACTTTCATGTCTATATTGCCTTGCTACAGTAAGGCAGACACTGGACCTGAGCACTTCTTCAGTCTTTCCTACACCAGAGCAGATCCCTGAAGAACTGAAAGGCAGAAGAACTTGCCATGTTTGGGGTATTCATCTGCCAGGTGCCAGGCTACAGGTCACACCCCTGAGCCATCCTTCTTATTGCCTCTGATCTATCCTTCCAGTTGGCCTCGAGGTGACAGTGGCTACAGTGACTGGGTGCCTCACCTTAGATGTCCCTCGTGCTGGATCGGCACCCATATTTCTTGGTGACATGCTGTTTAATGGTAGGTCTGTAGCGCTGCAGCTCCTGGGAACAGGCAGATTGGAAGCCCTGTTATTTTCAAAGTCCCTTTATAGCTTGCAGGTTGTGCTGCTGCTGCTGCTGTCAAGCTCTTCCAGGGACGCTTAATTTACCAGCGCTCGGGTTTCTGAGGTGGCTGTTGTTTGAGGCTGCTGATACTGGATCGTCAAATATATGATCTCTGTCAAATGACTCACTGCCTTTGTATGGGGAATTGCGAGAGAGGTGTCAGGCACCGGAGTCCTTCCAGAGGGGATGACTGAATTCAGACCTAATGAGAGCATCTTACCTGCACTTCCCATGTCTCCTTGCAGCCTCCTGAACAGCGACGTTCAAAGAGTTGTCAGCTGTCATTTCCCAAGTTGTTGCTCTATTTATCTGCTGCGGTCTTTTTACAAGCAGCTATATTTGGTCTTTGATTAGATCGCGAGTTGCGTAACAAATAAAGCGAGATCGCTGGTATTAGGAGCTTTGCAGCAGCCGAACAGATGCCGCCGTTGCCAGCGGCGAGGCTCGCGGTGCTTTACGGGAACACGTGCTGCTCCTCCTGGGGGAAGAACACTTCTGTTTCTCACCCGGCTCTACTGTCTGTCTTCTGATCTGCTGGAGCTCGGGCACCGTGGCTTTTCCACAGGCGAGCCGGTGCTCTGTTGTGCAGAAGCTGAGGCTCTGCTGCAGATCACAGCGTTTGCGCTGCCTGCCTGAGCAGAAGAAGGGATGGAAATGAGGCTCTGCTGCTCTCTCATCTCAGGATGCTATTTGAGGCTGACATGGGCAGGCCAGATTTTCCTTTGGGTGTAGCTGGGAGGTGATTTACCCCCCCCAGTTTGTCTCTGATTTCCCAGATGCTGCTTTTTTTGAGAGCTACAGTTCTGTGTTTCTGAGAGATCAGCCTGCCTGGACAAAACCAGATCTGCAGCTTCAGCAGAACATTGAGCCAGGGACCTCTGAAACTTGCCACTGCGTTTGAACAGCACAGAGGGATTTGCTAGGCAGCGGTCTGTCGCACTTTCCTGCTAGTTTTCCCTGAAATGAAATGCTCAGCCAGTAAATAGCCCAGTAACTTGGTTAGCATACAGCAGCCCAGGCGCAGTGTTGGTTTGGAGTTGCCCTGTCATCCTGTCAGGTCTCCGGGTTGTGCTGCGATGCTTAGTGGATTTTTTTTTCTTCTATAACCTCAACCACTCCTAGTCGTTTAAACAGGTTCAATTCTCCGCTTTCCCTGAGGAGAGGTGTGTGCACAAAAAGGAAAGACCAGCCTGTCATGGCTAACGCTGGAGATTTAAACATGACGCTGCAGCCTCCAGAGCCAGGAGATGATGAACCTCGTACCTATTGGCTGAAGTAAAAATATGAGACTTGAACTTGAGGGGTGGGGGTTGACTCCTCGCTTTTGAATGCTGGGCTTTGGTGGAACAAAAGCTGCTTTGTTGCAGCTAGGGACAGTAAATATGCCCAAATCTATATTAGTCAAATATCTTCCTTTCATCTTGTTAATACTTCACAGAAGTGCAAGGTCGGACCCATCCGTTCACTTTCTCTGTGGTAGTCCCTGACAATGTTTCCCGGTTTTCAGTAAATAGTACTGGGGTGGATTGTATGGGCTGGCTTCTGGGGAGCTCACCCCATGGACTTTGTTTCTGTGCAGGGTTCCAAGCGCATCCTACGGTCTCACGAGATTGTATTGCCCCCGAGTGGACATGTGGAGACGGAGCTTGCGCTGACCTTCTCTCTGCAGGTAAGGTGGGATGCGCCCTTGGAGCGTGTGTGCTTGCTGGGCTTGATACTTTGCAGTGAGCAGAAGCGTGTTGTGGGCTTGAGATGGAGACCCTTCTAGTGCTGCCAGAGATGCTTGTTCTTAAGGCAGTCAATGCCATTTCCGAAGAGCTATCAGAGCTCTTTTGATTTGTCTCAGGGCAGAGAGCTTTGGGGAGTTTGCTTCCAGGACAGCACTAGGAAAGATACCATACAAACCCTCAGAGTTGTTCTTGGGCCCAGCCCTGTTTCATGGAAGGCAAATCTCTAATCCTGACTGGTTTGAGGGGAGCAGGCAAGTTAGACGCTAGCTACAATTTGCATATCCTCAGTGCAACAACACAGATTTGCCCGAATTGCTTCTCAGCATTGAGAGCCTGGAGCAAGGTGCTGCTTCGCAGTCTTAGGGGACCTTCCTTGTTGTGCATCTTGCATTTGGAGCCGAGGAACAGGAGGACTTTGCTGCAGTCTGTCCTCTTGATATTCAGGCGGTGGCAGAAACTGGAGCAGAGCAGGATGGCTCTTTTTTTGCTTGTTGTTGCTTTCCTTATGAATAGGCACTGCAGGGTGGCAGCTTGCGGGGGGTTATGGAGAATCAGGCTGGCTGAAGCCAGCAGTAGGAATGGGACCAGTGAACCTCTGATTTGGAGTTGCCAAGGCAAGCACCATTTGGAAAAGCAGGAGCAGTAGGCAGACAGTTACTCTTGGCTCTAGAGTTGTAGGAATAACAGAGAATTGGAGCAACTGTGTTTTCTTGGTTCCTCTTTTCCTCGAAGCATGCTACCTCCTGAGAAGGGCAGGAGGGAAATAGAGGCTGGCTTGCTGCAAGCAAGAGGGAGGATCCTGCGTGCATACAGCAGAGCCAGACAGACACTCAGAAGCGTTCGTATCTGGACGATCTGTGCTTTGGGGCTGTCAGATAGATCCTGAAGTTAAGAGTTTGATCTGGTAAGGAGAAAGGCTCAAGTGATGACGTGAGGCAGAGTGATTGTTACTCAGACCTGGGCAGACTTCAAGCAGATAAGATTTCACTGCGGCTGGACGATAACCCTGCGGCTGCCTGGCCAGAGACGCAGACGGCTGATGCTTCAGGTTGTGTCCTGCTGCAGCTCACAGACAGGGTTAACTGCAGCATTGCGTCCCCTCCTGTATCAACAGGAATAACAAAGCCACATGTCAGCAATACATGTTCATGGGTCCTGGGGCTGCAGCTTTGCCATGCTTGGGCGCAGAGCTGCGAGATGAGCCAGGTCTCCCTCTGCCAGTCCTGTGTCAGCAAGGAGAGAGTATTTTTGGAATTAACTGGGAATACGAGGTGTTTTTTTCCTGGAACTCAGAGCAATGCTGCAGCAGGACACAGAGCGTTGCCTTTAACTCAGTTTCCCCTGAAGGGGCTGGGAATTGAGCCAGAATAGGGGAGAGTGATGATGTCCGTGACACTGAGCCTTCAGAAGAGGTGAGCAAGCTTAGTGCAGAGATGTGCTGCTGATCTCTGACTGCAGGAAGGTTGGTGGTCTTGGGTGCAGTAAGGCCTGCAAAGCCTTCCTGAAATAGCACAGCAGGACTTTTTTTATGACAGTTTTTATTATTACTTAGTTGGATGATGGCTTGAAGCTACTCCTAGCTAATAATTGCAGCTTAAGCCTGATACTGTCTGAATTTAGTGCCTGGGATATATTTGAGAGTGGTGATGGGCCACAAAGTAAAAGCACGTGGATATTGCAGCACAAGAAGGTCTCAGTGTCTTGCTGCAGCCGGTACCTCCATATTGCGCTGTTAGTTCTTCAAACTGTACGCCTTGCTTTGTGCCAGCCGTCTGCATTGGCAGCCCCTTGTGTCTTCACAGTCACCACCCTCTCAGCTGCTCTTCCTGGGGGAAATTCTTGTCCTTTGCACAGGGCTGAGCTAGAAAGGTGGTGGTGCAGACTGGCATAACAGCGAGCAGCCCTTTGTGTCTGACAGGCCTCTGCTCAAACCGGAGGGAGGAGTTTCCTGGTGCTCTATTACAGAGCTGGGGTAAGACTGGAGTTAGTAGTGTGTACGATTCTGTTTCACCTTGCTAGCTAGGGCTAGACCAGTGGCAGCCTTTCTCATAGGTGAGTTACCATCACCCTTACAGCTGGAATGGCTGCTTCTCCTGACCCTCCATGACTTCCACAGGATCAAGTGAAATTCCCCAGGTATTCCAAGCACAACACTGCAGCTTTCCAGAGCACTTAATTTCCCTCTTTTAGCTAATAAACCTTTCCATATGGAAGGGATTACATCACCGGGGCTTCAAAAAGAACATCTTGCCCTGACTCTCGCTGTTCTGGTGTGGGTGATGGCCCCCTCTTCACACCCCTCAGGGATGTCCTGAGGTGCTTGGTGCTCTAAAAGCCTTATGTTTGAATGTTTTGAGCCAGACTCTTCAATCTCTGTTACGGACTGACAGCTACGGAGAAGTTTTGGTTGAAACGGTTGTGTAGAGTTGATAAGCCATGGCTGGTGTCAAAAATAGCTTGTCAGTGCTATGATGATGACTGCTTTTGTTCTAGAGCCCCTGCTTTTAACAGAGGAGCTGAGTGGCCTGAGTCTCTCCATATCTTTTTCTCATCTCCGTGAATGCTCATCAGAGGTGGTCAGGCAACACACCTTTGAAAAACAGGAACTTGCGCGTGTATGGACTTGAGCTGTCCAGTTTAATCCCTGAGAATTGCACACAGTGAAATCAAGCTGGCCTGAGACCAGGAGAGACTTTGGACTTCAGTTTCAGGCTCACACTTAAGCAGCCTGCATGTACCCCAAGTACTCTGAGCCGAGAGCAAGGAGTCTCTCTCCCCTGCTGCCCTTCCAACACATGGAAGGGCCTCACAGGCACGGAGATGGTAGATCTGAGTGCAAAAGGTGCCTCTGACTTTTTGAGCTCCTCTTGCCTCTAATAACTGCCTCCCATCCTTGTTAGGGACATACCACATGTGTAAAGTCACCGGCTCCATGTGTGTGTGGATGCAGGTGTGTGTTTCGAGATTGTCTTTTAATTACATGAGCGGTTGTTCCTCTCCCCTGCAGGGCTGGTTCCTTGTGAATAGATCTTGCTCTTGCGGAGCAATCAGTTAATTAGTATTCTGCTTGTTTGTGTGGCCACTGCTCCCTGCTCTCTACTCAGCAGTCAGGCTTGCTCTGGACTACAAATTAATATCTCGGGATTTCTGGTGGTACTCAGCATTTGTATTTATCAAGTGTTTTGAGCAGCAGGAAGTTATTTTCATGATGTCCCAAGGTAAAAAAAAACACCCAGGATGTAGGTCTTGCGTATGAGAGAAGCATCCTTCACCTGGGAATGTCCTGTCTGAGATCATTGCAATTAGGTTCTCCTGTCTGCAGGTTACTTAGGGCTGTGGATTTTGTGCCTCCCATTCACGTCTCTTCTAAGGATGAGACTGGTGAGGTGGCTGCTGTATCTGCTGTATCTTTTCCTGAAGATTGCTCTTCCATTGCCAGGCTTCTCCCTCCCCCAGCCAGTGAGCTGAACTCTGGGGACTGTCAGCACTCTGGTGAGGATCCTGGAGGAAAGCAGGACCTGGCTGCGCCGGTGATACTCTGCTCAGAGGAGCGGGGCAAGCTGAGACAGCAGGATTAGCCCCACTCTTTCCCTAATAATGTCTGCTTGACTTCATAACCTCTCTGTTCTTGGGGAGTTTTTTGGGAGATACATAAATGTATTTCCTTGTATGGAACAGGTCTTGGAAGGATTTACGTCTTTGCAACATAACCTGGCATAGGAAAGGGTTTCTTTGACTTAATTACTTAAAACACAACCACTTTGAGCATAGAAGTTTGAATGTGCTAATGCTGGAGAACACTGACAGTTTCAAGAGCTGTGTGCCTGGAGGAGACAGCATTGTCCTGGAGACAATCATTACATGACCTCTTTAGCAAAAGCCATCAGCAAATCCTTGGTCTCTTCCTAGCTGTGCCTCTTTGCTTACCATTCAGAGCACAATAGGCTCTTAAACGTGCAGCAGAGGGTCAAACACTGACAAGTAGTGCCCTTGTGCTGGATGGAAGGCAGTGTCCTGCCAGGATCAGGGGAGTCCATGGCTGTCCATGCTACCGCATGCTGCTTGTGCAGGGGCAGCCTGTGCCTCAGGTCCACCTCGGGGGCTGCATTTCTGGACACTCTCCATTTAGCTGTTGGGGGAGACATCTCCTGGAGGTTGCTCATCTCTCTGGAACCAGGCTTAGGTTCACCCCTTCCCAAGCTGAACAGTTCCCCTGCACCCATGAGTTGTGTTTTCAGTGTGCTTGGCTGTGGATACGGAGACTGAGAGCGGAGCTGTGTGCGTGGAGATGAATGCTTCCTGGGGATGATGGATTGTCCACTGAATCAGCTGTAGGCACTTCTAAAAGCTCTGGGGTTAATCCCTAGGAGCAGAGCTTGTGAAGCCAGGCAGCTTAAGAAATAGCATCAAGAGGCATAATAAAGAAACTTTTCTATTGTCTTTTCAACTGCAGTACCCTCACTTCTTGAAGAGAGAAGGCAACAAGCTTCAGATCATGCTGCAGCGGCGCAAGCGGTACAAAAACCGAACCATTTTAGGCTACAAGACTTTGGCTGTGGGGTCTATCAACATGGCTGAGGTGAGCAGCGTTTGACACAATCTCTGTTTACAAAGGTGGATGTTTTTCCTTCTCTTGACACTCACTTTCCTCACTGCGAAGTACCTGACTGGATTTCATATCGCCGTCTTAATTTATCAGTACTCACAGGGCGATGTTTTAAATAGATTTCATTACTGAGTAACAATATTGGACGTTTTCTGGACAGTATCTTGAGAGCTAAAGCTTTCATGAGGCTGGCTTATTAACTTGTGAGGGCTTTGTTGTTGTTCTGTGGTTTTTTCATAGTTAGAGGATCCAGATCATAAGTACAGAACAAGATGAATAGGATCACTCGGGCAAGCCTTCCAATGCTAAGAAATTTTAAAGCAAGGTTTGCTTTGCTTTGCTGCCACTGTACGAGAATTTAGGATCAAGTACTTCTCTCCTTTTGCTCGTAATGCCCTTTGCAATTCTTATTTCGTGGCTATCGGTAATTTAGGTGGAGTTCTATTCGTGAGAGATAAATGATAAAATTTTCAGAAGTACATCTGAAAATTAATGCTGGAATCAGATATGGATAAATTATTCACTGCAGCTTTCAGAATGGTTTAGCTCCATGCTTCATTATTTCATGCCCAGTTTAATCCCTCCTGTTTCTGTTTCTGAGTATTTAAGAGATGGGTTTAGCTGTAGCAAGTTCAGCTTCACACCAATATTTTTCATCAGACTGCGTTCTGTTGGCAAATCGTTTCCATCCAAACTAAGCCCGTGTTATGCTGCGGTGAGTTATTACTCTATTAAAGAATTCATTACAGAGACCACTCCTTGTGTGTGAGTTCAGCTTCCCTTAGACTTGCAGTAAACAGTGAACTCCCCATTCGAATTGGCCAACTTCTGATTTGTGGTGTTGTAACTAACATTTTTTGCTGGACAGTGTTTGATTTGTTTAAGAACTAGAAATTAAATACTGCTGTAAGGCAGGAAACATGTGGGCCCATTAATTAGACCCATCAGTGAATTTCTAAGTGTTGGACATTTGCTGCTGCAGCGGCATGTGGTTTTTCTTATGTCTTTTTGTAATGTCAGCTGACTGAGGTTAGAAGGTCAAAAGTTTTCAAAGGTTCATTGTGTTAGGAAATAGTTGCTCTCCAGCTCATCTGGAATATTTCTGAAATCGAAGACTTCAGGAAAACAAACTTTACAAGCCCCTCCCCTTTGCAGTTCATACTGTATTGACCCCTAACCAGCACTGACAGATTTCATACCATTTTAAATAAAAATAAAAAGTTCTCTTAGCTGTTGAAACGAAGCAACGTATTGGAGTTGTGAGTCTCAGCAGAGTTTAAGAACGAGGCAGGCCTATGTTCCTCATCAGCTCAAGTCTTTTTTAAGCCACAGGAGATGCTGACAAAGCAGCCTGAAGTGTGTTAGGAAGCTGAGGTGCAGGTGTGGGGAAGCACGTTCTGGTGGGGCAAGAGAAGAACGCGAGTCTTGGATTCTGAGGAGAGCCCTGTGAGTGGCAAAGGAAAGAGAAACCCGCACCAGGATGTACCTCTGCCTCCACCATTGTCTTGTTTTCATGATCCACTGCTTTGTTGTTCTGGGGTGCCCTGCTCCTCAGATTCAGTTGCCAGCTCTCTGGAGCAGGGATTTTTGCTTTAGGAAGCGCTTGACATCTGTATCTCACCAAGAATTTTTACTTAAACTGGCTCTTCTACTGGGCTTTAACACAACTATGTTACTTAATTAGGTGTTCTGAAGGTAATTCAAAATCAGTGCTTTGCTGTGGAAGCAAATACATAGCAAAGAGGTAGTCAAGTATTGTGATTCAGCGATGAGTTAATCAATTGTCAAGCTCAAAATGCTTTTTCTTGCTTTCAATCACTTTTGTGCATACTTAAATAAAGTCTTAACTAGCATTGCATGTTGCCTGCAAGTGGCTCCTGCAGTTTCAGGGTCTTGGCACGCTTCTGCACTTGGAAATGTGGAGTAACTCTATTAACATAAATTACTCTTGTAGTATGCAAATGATGCAAGTTTAAGGACATTTAAATGCCGATTGCTACTGCTTCATTTCTGTCCCAGGTCATGCAGCACCCAACAGAAGGTGGCCAGGTTCTAAGCCTTTTCAGCAACATCAAAGAGGCTGCAGTGAAAGTGGCAGAAATCTGGATCTTCTCCTTGTCAAGTCAGCCGATAGACCACGAAGACAGCACTATGCAGGCCAGCCAGAAAATCAAGTCTACAGGTAAGAGTTACAACCACATCCTCTGAGGACCAGTGTCTTCCTGAACTAGGTGGAGTTAAGCCCCACCTAGTCTTAGATGCTTTCTGGGACAAATGAGACTTAGTTTGCACAAGTTGCCGTGTCTATAACTGATTAATGCAAAGAAAGGCCACTTTGCAAACCTGTTGCTGTGTAATCAGGGCTATGGCAGGAGTTGGGGGGTTGGATTGTCAAAGCTTCTCCTGCATGTCACACCAGGCCCGAGCCATCCAGCAAGGGTTAGCTGTATTCTCACCATCATTCTTCCAGCATTCCTGGTGGGTATGTTGAGAACCTGTAGCTTCTCACCCAGCTAACAGTGCTGTAGTCACAAGATTTGCATCTAAAAAATTTACTACACTTCCGACTATTTTTCGTTTGAGTGTTCTACAATAAATCTCATCAACTTAGATGAGACCTGCAAACCTGCAACATGTTTTGCGGTGGATGATGGCCTGGTTTAATGAGCGTAAATCCACACTGTTGTGCACTGTCTAGGCAAGTCACTGGGATTCTACTCGTCACAGTCCTTTTGTGTGGTACCGGCCTTCTGCTCACTGCTGGAAGAGTGACCTGTTGGAGATCGTGCCTGCAGGCGCTTGTGTGTTGTTGCCTGAGGCCAAGCAGCTCACCTCAAGTGTCATTACAGTGAAGGATTGAGACTCTCCTGGCATGTCTCGCTTGCTCCTTTAAGCCAGTTATGCCCATGTTAGAGGGAGAAGTAATTTCACTTGCTGAGAAACCTGTTTATTTGCTGCTCTCTACCAGCTGGTTCTTCCCAGGATAAAAGGGCGTGGTGTTTCAAGGAGCCTTATCTGCGTGCTGGTCCTTTCTATTAGATGTGTTTCTCCTTGTCGCTTACCTCCAGGTAGTTCCCATCTCACTGGTTCTAGCACAGAGAGAAGATAAACTAGCAGGCATCTTTTTGTGTGCCTCCTTTCTTCAGTTGTGACTGTTAGCTGGCCTTCTCTGCTTCCAAAATGAGAGTGTCCTCTCACCTTAAAGGAGTTTCACAGGATCTCTCCCCTCTTTCCTTCCCTTTCAGACAACTATTCCGAGGAAGAGTACGAGAGCTTCTCTTCTGAGCAGGAGGCCAGTGATGATGCCGTACAGGGCCAGGTACTGTTTAGGGCATGGCTTCTCCCTGTGAGAGCTTCAGTAGAGCGGGTACACTCTCAGCTCACGCTTGAAACTAAAAGCCTATTTCTTTAGCTAAACTATGACAGTGAGAGACTGTCACCAAGTGTCTAGCTGCAGTGACAGAAGGCCCACACAGTAACCCATTTCTTCCACCATGATGTGATTTATCTGCTTACGTGTTTAGACTTTTGAGTTCCCTTTAACCACTAAAACATTAGCATCCTTGTGTGTTTCTGTCAAGGCATCAGTCTATTGCTTGTGTAACGCTGATTGGATCCGAAGAGCCCAACTAGATTCCCAGCTATAATTAAAGGGCTGGTGGGGTCTCAGTCAGTCTTTAAGTCTTCAATACCTTCTGCAAAATCGGACGTTATGGAGAACCCCCCCTGGTTTAGATGTGAGATGTTTCTGAGTTTGGGTCTTATTTGCCTTCAGACTCTGACATCACCTGCCTTCCACCTCTTGGAGGGTACAGGGAGAGGAACCCACCAAAATGTGGGGCTGTGACTATCCTTGTTCCTTGAATGTAGAACTAGGGCTGTTTTGCTTCTCTGAGCTGTTCTTCCAGGCTCTCTGCAAACCTGGTTCACTCCTTTTCCTTCTACCATCGTAACTGCAATTAAGGCAAATGCTGATAGCCTGGAAGACAGAGCAGCAGGTTCATCTTCATAGTGGGAACATTTTTAGCACTTAAATGCTCGTGTGTCCCCAAATCACAAAGGTAACACAGGAATCCTCTTTCTATTCAGGATTTGGATGATGATGAGTACGAGCTGGGGAAGCCCAAGAAGCAGCGGAGATCGATAGTAAGAACGACGTCCATAACCAGGGTCGGTGGAAATTAGTTTTACTAACACTGACGGGGTTTGGCCAGGATGTGCACAGTGCATGTGGCTTATGAGAGTGGCAGTAGTAGATGTGCTGGCCCAGCAGAGAGCTTGGGGGCATGGTCTCAGCATGCGAAGAGCTAGCAAAAGGTAGCCAGTTCAGGGAGTGGGGCTGTCCAAGGTGTGTGTATGTGCTGTCTTGACTGTCCTTTGCCTGCAAGGTTAAGGAGCTCCAGAAATCATGTCAATGTATGAAATTGCACCCCCGTGAAGAAACCAGTGCAGGATCCATGCTTGTCTAAATCCTGAAAGTAGCTTTAAGTGAAGTGAAGCTCTTCTGTTTGTGCTCTGCATGGGAGAGGCCAGTGGGAAGGTTTCAAACTGCAGTTAAGTAGCTCAGTCAGGGACCGGAGCTTGACAGATCAGCCAGAGGTGGTACATGTGGTGCTGAGGCAAAAGTAGCTGGATATTGAAGGTTTTGGCAAGTTGAATGCATCTGTCTGCCCCCTCACAGCAAGCATGTGTGTGCCTGCAAAGCTGCCCTTCCATGTGGAGCAGTGAGTTGTGCTTGACCACAACATAATGCAGCTTTCTGCTTACACGAGTGTTTATGCATGTCTGTAATGACAATAACTCAATCACCAGGATGGGCTGGGTTTCTTTTTGGACTTAGGAGTCACTTTGGAGATGATTGTACCTCCTCTGAGGCTACTTCTGAAATCATGTTTTGATAAGGTCTGAAATAAACCGTATTTTGACTTGAATCTGCCACTGGAAAGATCCTCTCTGAGCCCAGGTGCATGCTAGCTCATACCCTTTGTGACCTTAGGATTGTTTTCTAGCTTATGTGAGATACAGGAGAGCCAGCAAATGAGCAGCTTTCTTCTTCTCATCTTCCTTTTCTTCAGACTGTGCATATTAGGTTGGTGAGTGACAGACAGAGAAGGGCTGGGCAGCTCATGACAAAGCTGAGCTGTTTGGTCCTGCAAGAGAGAGCAAGCTCCTGGGCGCAAGTAAACACAAAGAAGTGCAGCGGGTTAGCTTGTGTTGTTTTGGACTTTGTGCCTGCTCAGTCCAGAATCTGGGGGTATCAGACTCAGAAAACATTTTTCTGATAGGCAAGCGCTAAGGACGTGCCCCACAACTTTTCTTTAGTGCTGGTAGTCGAATAAATGGGCTTACCAGGATGAACTGCAAGCTCCTGGGAAAAAAAAGTGCTTGGTTGGTAGAAAGCACTTACGTACTTGGAGTCAGTGAGTAGATGCTCAGCCTTGTTAAGGATCAGAGAAGCTGACTGCCACATGTTTGCCAGAAATATATCTAACGGGTACAGGAAGAGATCTGGAAGGTAAAATTGTTATTCATTGTGTGTCCAGCTAAGAGTGGCGTGCTCTCCGTCGGGGCCAGATGATTTATCATGCTTGGTGGAGTGGGATCTAGTTCGTTGTAATGCAGGAAAGAAAGTAGCATAGGTGTTAAAAAGCTGATTCCAACATAAGAAGAGCGGAGATTTGTGGTGCCAGCAGTTGTTGATTTGAAGCAGCAGCTGGAGCACCAGTGCCAGATGTGTCTGAGGTTCTTGCGGGCTGGGAGAAAACAGTTCACTTAATGCTTTACTTATGTAAAAGTGTCTTTGACTTGCAGCAACAAAACTTCAAACAGAAGGTTGTGGCGTTGCTGAAGAGGTTTAAAGTGTCTGACGAGGTAAGTAATTCATTCTGTAAGCCTGCCTGTCGTGTGTGTTGCCCTCTGCTTGGTGCATCTCGCTTTAGTCTTCAGGAACACTCTCCCGTTTCCACCCTAGTTCCCTTCATGTTGTTTTCCATCCTGCAGTGGATGTGACCTTTCCTTACACCCTGGCCTTGCATCAAGGGTTTGAGGGCCAACTTTAAAATGTCATCAAATATTTTCTAGATCCAGTTTTATCAAAAGCAGGTTTTGGCAACCACGTGTTGTACCCATTAGTTTTGCAGTCTGCTTTGAAATTATCTTTGACCCTTTCAAAGGCGAGTAGTCTATGGTGCATATTGCTTGTGTAGTTAGATCCCAGCCCGTTTGATCATCTCACTAGAACAGCCAGGCAAGACATGAAAAGCTTGGATAGGGAATGCAGATCCATGAGAGGGTCAGCTGTCTGGTCAGAGCTGGAAATGAAAGGTATCCCAAACCCACAAAACCTGTGTAATGTTAAGTATCTAATACCAAACCAGTTAACATCTCAGCTGGCTGTACGGCTGTGTGCTGATTTTATGGCCTGGGGGAAAGAGTGAGTAACTGCTCGTGCTTGCTTATGCTTCC
Organism: Todus mexicanus; assembly: GCA_013389965.1. Taxonomy (NCBI): domain Eukaryota; kingdom Metazoa; phylum Chordata; class Aves; order Coraciiformes; family Todidae; genus Todus; species Todus mexicanus. Next base: position 26,181 of record WEIS01000774.1, on the reverse strand, counting down.
AAACAGTCCTGTTAGCTTTGCTGTTCTTCCCAAGTTAGCTCAGCAGAGTCAGCACCCATAGCTGAGCTCTCAGCCAGCCGAGCTGCTGCTTTTCTGGAGTGGAGCTGCCATTTCAAAAGCAAGCTCTGAACAGTGCACGGCTGCCTGCTTACTCTGGTGTATATGGGAAGCACCCTGTGGAAGTTTTTCGTGAGAGATCTGATGCCTTTGGCTTTGTATGAGGATGGCAGCAGATCCTTGTCCAGGTTTCAGGCGCCTCCTGTGGACATTTTTGTCATTTCTACCTGCTTGGGTTATCAGGAGGTGCCACGGCAACTTTCTCAGTGAAACTCAAGACAGCTTACACTGGGAGTACTGTATTTCTGTACTGGTTCTGAGAAAACTAGCCTTCCATTAGGGGCCTTTTTAAAGCTTGATTTATAGGATGGGTTTGAATAATGGATATAATCCATGGTTAATAGCTTGTTTGTGGATGCTTAATCCAACAGGTAACTCTGGTTTAACCAGACACTGACAAGCTTGACCCAAACCAAGCACTTCTCACATACTTAATGTTTCTATTGGATATAGTATCCTTGCACTTGGAGTAGAATTTTGCTCCCAGGACTGGTGTGCTGTGGTATCGGGGGAGCTCAGGTGATGTGGGATCAATCTGGCTCCCAGCAGAGTCAGTGATACCTGCTGTTGTCCTGCGTGTAGGTTCTGGATTCAGAGCAGGACCCGGCAGAGCACGTTCCAGAGGTGGAGGAAGACTTGGACCTTCTGTATGACACACTGGATATAGAGAACCCCAGTGACAGCGGGCCAGAAATGGAAGATGATGACAGTGTCTTGAGCACTCCAAAGCCAAAGTTAAAGTAAGTGTGGGGTGGCTTATGCTGGGCCAGAGAGAGACCATGCGCAGTGTCAGCACAGATCAGATGTTTCTATTCCCACCACTCCTCCCTGCTTTTTTTCTCTCTAGACCTGGTATCGCTGTCCTAGTGCACTGGGGGTGGTGTATGTAGGGTTTAACTTCCCTTCAATCTCATTTCTTCTGTATTCCCTGTGCAGATGTTCAGCCTGTCCTGCCACCTGAGCACAGGGCGAGGAAGAATTAAACCATATACAGGTGTTTTGAAGAGGTAGTAGAATCAGCTGGGATATCTGTGTTAAGGCGGAAGGAGATGTGGTTGGACGCCACAGAAGTAAAGGCAGGAATAGACAAGGCAGGCTGCGTCTGGAAAAGCTACGCAGAAAGAGCCTTTGCAGGGATTAAGGAAGGAGAACTGCGGGAAACAAAGGAGCTGCTCAGGGCCCAAGGGGACTTGCTGCAGCACACGTAGATAGATACACACCAGCCCGTTCTGAATCAGCTTTCGTGGCCACTGGCACATGGGCAATGACAGCACTGTGGAGCTGAGCTGGGGATCACTGGCTCAGGGTCTTGAGCAGATGCAGAACCCTGAGCTAACAGAGCTGTGTCCTATCCCTGCTGAATAAAGACTGAAGATGTGAGATTGTTGCAGCTGCACTCCTGCTTCTGGCTGGCATGTGGTTGCACCCTCAGGCCTTCAGTGCTGTGACAGCTCTGAAGCAAGCAAAACCTGCTACTGCAGTTGGCCAAGACAGTTTGTGCTAAATGCCAGCCTATTGCAAGGCATTCTAATACCCTAATTAATGTGGAATAGCTTAGTTGAACTAAGAATAGATTGACTCTGGAGTGACTTGTTCCCTGTCGGTGAACCAGAAGATGTCAAGGATAGACTGAGGCAGCAGTGGTGAGTGATGGGGCTGGTGGCTTACAAAGGTATTTGAAACTTGACCCACTATATTGGCAGTTGGTAGGCCCTACCTTGAAGAGAGTTGAAAGTAGATGTGTTGGGGTGAGCAGCTGCTTTGAAACACACCAAAACATTGTACTGTGTGAGAAATGAACCCCTGAGCTTGAACTGAGAGCTTGTGTCCTGTTCCCTGGAGCCAAGGAGCGAGCTGTTCTGGGAGATGTAGTTGCTGGAATCTTACTGGAATAAGAATTTATTGTGTCTGGTCCTGGGGAGACACTTTGTGGTTTGCTGTGTCCAGTACTAGTGTTTGCATCTTGAAAGGGGTTTGATAAATGCTGATAATCCTAGGCAGATTTTTCCTGCAACAACAACAACAACAAAATCATTTCCTGAAGTTGTAATTGAGTCTCGTAGCCTGGTGTGATGAGCTGCCTTTTTCTGTGGAAGCGCAATCTGATTGTATGTACTACCTTATCTTACTGAGCAAATGTGTAATTGGATCCTGGGGCTGGCAGCCAAATCCAGATACAAGCTGGAAATAAAACGCGTGTTAGCACCAAGACTCACTCACCACAGGAGTAGAGTATGGGTGAGGGGCAGGAGCTCTGCTTGCTCTCTCTGTCAAGAGCTAGACCCTGTCTGGAACAGTACGTAAGTCACCATTTGCAAAGCCCAAGCAAGAATTACAGTGGGAAACTTAATGCCTGGTGCTTGGGGTAGTGAGGACACAACTGCTTGTGTAAGGTGAATGTGCATTCGCTTCTGCTGTGTGAAAATACTGGACCCATGTGCCCACCCCAGAAGGGAATGAAAGTTGCTGTTGGGTATGTGGTGTGAGAGCGCGCAAGCGTTCTTAGTAAGAGCTTTATTAATGCCTTCTGCTGGGTGGCAGATGACATGTTGGATCCATTAGATGGAGGTTGGGCAGTCAGGGCTAGACAGGGCTCCCTGGACTTTGAGTTCTCTTGGAGACCTCCCCCTCCTTTGAAAAGCTGCCTGTGAATTTACTGGAACACTGAGGAGCAGTAAGACACCCTGGGAACAGTCGTGTTGCTTTGCTGTAAACATGGTGGGCTTTCTCTGTTAGTGTTTTGGATAACAAGAAGCTGGTTTTGCTTTTCTTATTCAGACCTTATTTTGAAGGACTGTCACACTCCAGCTCTCAGACAGAAATTGGGAGCATCCACAGCATCAGGAGCCAGAAAGAGCCATCAAGTCCTGTAAGTCATGTTTCGAGGAAGTTACCTATCTGCAAGTAATATAGGAGACCTGCTAAGAAATCATGTTCCTTGTTTCGGGGTTGGGGGTTTTGTTTGGTTAGTTTCCTTTTTTGTTGGTGGAGTTGTGTGGTTTGGGGTTTTTTTTAAGTAAATATTTAAGTAATTGAATGTGACATCTTCAGGTTATGTATTGAATGCTTACTAACAGTATAAATAGCTCCAGATTCCCATGTGCTTAAAATGACTGCCGGGATAGGAGATGCTACCTGGGAATTTTAAGATCTCCTTCTCACTGTTTGGTGGAAGCTTTACCTCTCTATTGTTGGAATACTTTCCCAAATAGCTGGGAGCAAACACTGAGGGGCAGCTCACCCCCTTTTCCATCCCCTCATGGATGGGCATGTTGGGCACATAGAATATTTGCCCTATTTCCGAGCACTTCCTTCCCTCTGCTGTGTGTTGTGCATCAGGTGCTGCTTGGCCACATCTTGCACTGATGCGTTCGGTCCTAGCGTGACCTGAGGCATCCCGAAGAGCCATGAACTGTTTAAGCAGAGAAGCATGGCTTTTGAACAGCCTGATCCAGAGAGTGTGGCTGGAAATGGTGCTGCTGCCAGACCTTCTAATGATTTTTCTCCTCTCAAGCAGGTAGAAGTGCCTGAAAAGACAAAGAGTCTTGGAATCAAACATGCAGGCGACAGTATTTCTGACACTATCCCTTATGTAAGTTGAAAACGCTCTTGTTAACGCTCCTCCTGGCAGTCGGACTGTCACCCGTGAACTGCATTCTGTGGCATGTCTGTCTGTGTAGGTGCACATGCCATACTACTTCCACAGGCAGCGTTTGCTGCAGTGAAGATAATGCTGAGCTTTCCTCCTGACCTTAGTTGTTGGAGGTTCTTGTCTTCCACTCTTTTGAAACCGAAATGCTTTCCGTGGCCTTCTGTTTAAACAGTATTTCTCTTCGTTTGAGGAACACCGGCCCAAAGTACGCTACTGAGCGTGTGTATTGTCCTGAGAAGGATTCTCAGGGCTGTCCATTTTATCAGACAGAAGGGTTACTTCAAACTGAATTGGCAGCAGTCACACTGGCCCTCGGGTAAAAGTCCCAAATCTCAAGTTGCTCTGCTGGGGCTACGCAGTTTGTGACATTTCTCCCATGTCCTTCTCTCTCAGCTAGTTCATTTGGGTAAACTGAATTAACCTGCATTGCGTGAGCAGGTGTGTCCCCTTGTGGTAGTGAGACAGAGAGGAGGGTTTGTTCCTGATGACTCGATTCCCTGGGTTTTTGCAGGAGCCTAACCAGCAAGCTGAGGTCCAGGAAACTGAACTTCCCACACCAGATGTGTTTGTCGAGAAGCTCCCACCCAGCGGGAAGATCACTAAGACCGAGTCTCTCATTATCCCGTCTACCAGGTAGAGTGGTGACACAGCGTTGCGCGTGCTGCGGGGCTGCTCAGGAGGTCGTGGGCAGCTTGCTAGCATTTGTTCAGCACGGCCTTAAGCCACGGACTGCAAGGAGATCCTTGAGTTCAGGCACTTTAGTCATTGCTCTTGGGCCCGTGATAAATGAGCGCTCAGAATGCTTGAAGATCCTTGTTGCTAAGTCAACGTCTGATGCAGGTGTTGGCCTTAAAAAGGTGGTTGTCAAGTCTAACATGCCTATTAAACTTTCCCAAATAGGGTAGTGAATGTGGGCTTCAGCAAGCGCACCATATAGTTTCTCTGGTTATTTGCAAGGAAATAGATATTATTGTGATGAGGTATTTCTGTGCTGCTTTCGGGTGGGTGTCTGCAGTTTGTGTGGCTGGATCCTATTATGCTGCTGTAGCCATAGCAGGGTGGTGGTGTGGGTCTTAGCACAGGCTGTGGCAGTCTCCCTGGCACTGCTGGGACCAAGCTTTATAGCTGAACTGTGTTCTCTGCACTGTCAGAAGCAGAATTAGCAAGTCTCAGAATCTATGTGCACTATTCCCCAATGCCTCCACTCACACTCCTGAGGTTGCCAGACTGGGTGATCTGGGATTTGGGGGATGCGTGTGACTCAGACACAAGCCAGCTCTGGAATGCAAGCATATTTCTCCAGCAGGTCTGAAGGGAAGCAGGCGGGACGTCGGGGAAGGAGCACGTCTCTGAAGGAGAGGCAGCCAGTGAGGCCACAGAACGAGAGAGCGAACAGTCTGGACAACGAGCGCTCTCCAGACACCCGGCACCATTTACAGGTGGGAAAAAGATTGCTGTCTCTCCAGCCACTCATACTTTTTCCTCTTCTCCAACTGTCTCTTGTGATCCCTTTCCTTCTGATCCAAGTATCATCCCTGCTGGAAAGGAACTGCGCCCTGTGGCTTCAGGAAGGAGGGAATTTATGTCTTGGCTGATCTGTATCTTCCATCCAGTCTTCTGGGTTTTGCCAGCTTGTTGCTTTGTCACTCCTCCATAAACTGAAAACACTGGAACAGATTGTTATGGAGAGAAATGAATAGGGGCGTGTTGAGGAACTACTCCTTTGAAATAAGGCAAATTTCTGGGGATTGCAAAAGTGGACGGACTTGTGCAGAGCACGTAGTGCCGTGCTTTTGTTAGCTGCAAGACTCACTTGTTTCCCTCCTTGAAGGAGATTGTTCCTGGTTTCTACGAATGCAAAATTCATTGAGCTACTGTTAGCTGGTATAAAGCGATGTAAGTAAAAATGTGTGGCAGAAGGAATAATGGCCAACAAAACAAGGTGGCTAATACAGGAGCCTGCAGAATACTGCAGTGCTGAGAAGTGTTAGTCCTAGCATCTTGCACGGCTGCTAGCGTGCCTTTACTGGTGGGGTGACCAGCACTGATCAGCCATGCACAGCCACCTCTCATGGACTGCAAGAGCTGGTGGCATGACAATTAGAGCTGACGTCTCCTACTCTTCTCTTCTCTGTGTCTTTATTTCCAGATCCCCAGGAAAACAGTGTATGACCAACTAAATCACATCCTGGTTTCCGATGACCAGCTGCCAGAAAACATTATTCTTGTCAATACTTCTGACTGGCAAGGCCAGGTAAAGGCAGGAGACGTTACCTGAAGCACAGTTCTCCTTCACTGTTCCTCCTCAGGAATGGACAGGCCTTGAGCTCTACCACTAACCAAGTAGGTTCTGCTGCTTGGTTGGAAGAGCAGTGGCGGTGCGTGGGGGCTGGCAGCATACTGAGTGTTCAGTGCCTACAGATTGGATTTCCTTTGGCCAGGAGTTGCTGTGGATCTTGTAAAGCTTTGCCACCTGAGTCTTTCCACAGAGATTTTTTTTTTTTTCCCTCTTCTGTGAAACACCGTTCATTCTGGTTAGCAGCACACTGGGAATGGCTAGACCCTTGCACTGAAGAGCCTGCTTCTCAACTGCAGTAGACTGGGACAAAGGAAGCGGGGAGGACTGACCTGTCGTTTAGGCTGAGGTTTCTAGGCAAAGGTGGTGAGCACAGGAGAAAATGCTTCAGGTCAGCTCTGTTGCCTTGCACACACACTTGTGATTCCTAGCTGCAGGTATGTCCCCTGATCATCTCTGAGCGAGCGATAGTTGTCTTAAAGAGAAACCTGAGCAACGCTTTCTTACGCTGGCAACATGGGGGGGTTTCTTCTGGGTTTGGGACAAATTTTGCTTCTTTTGGAACCTTAGGGAAAGCAATAAAATATGTACAGAAGAGGACTAATAAACCTGTGCTGAGTGACTGGCACCTGTAGAAGTTGTGCCAGGCTCGTGGAGTTACGTTGTCTGGTTTGGCTTTTTCCTTCTGGAAGAACTAGGGTCTCAATGGCCAAGAAAGCAAAAATACCAGCTGAGCTACTGGGTCCAGTTTCTCTATACTTGGAAGATAAACGCCTTGTAGAGATGGATGGAAAGCATCATAGGTCATCTTCCAGTAGTTTTAGCATCTTGTGCCTGCAGTATCAGATAGCATTGGCTGGGGTGCATAGCTTAGTGGTGCTGAATTGGCAAGTGTGAGATACTTAGAGTCTCATCAATATACTGCCTGTGTATGCTCAAGGTGTGCGTTGTTTCCAGAGGGAGAGGCAGTCCCTCGTGTGTGTTGGTAGCACCCTTCCCTTTTTTCAGTGCTTGAGGGTGGGCAGGATGTTGCATTTTTGAAGTCGTTTTGAAATCAGAGAAAGATGTGACTGCTTTTGGTCAGTGATTAGACAGCATCTGCTTAGTGCCACCTGCAAGGCGAATGGCCTTCTGCTGCTGCCCTGCTCTCTGCGGTCTGATGTTCTGGAGTTGCCTTTGCTGTGTTTTGGACACAGTGCTGGTGCTTTTCAAGCAGGTGCAATGTTTCCATTTTTCTACTGGAAGAGGTTTTCCATTGGCCGATGCAGAAGCACATAATATTTGGGAAATAGTTGTGTCGCCCACAAACTGGACATGGGGAGAGTGCCTGTGCTTGGGCATGAAGCACCTAGGAAGCTGGGGGAGGCAGGTTTGCTTCTTGTGACAAACTATACCAAAAAGAGGACTATAAAATGTTCTGTTCTCTCCTCAGTACCTCTCAGATGTCTTGCAAAAACATACCTTGCCAGTGGTCTGCACATGCTCCTCAGCTGATATTCAGGCAGCTTTCAGCACTATTGTCTCCAGGATACAGAGATAGTAAGTTCTCACCTTGCTTGTGTTGTCTGTTGAGTCTCAGCTCTAAAAGCCTCTCAGCTCCCGTGTCCCAGTGTCTGGGGAATTTTCAGTCCAATAGCTAAGAAATACTTCTTCCTTCCAATACTCCTCCCCAATCTACTTTGCTGAAGTCAGAGCTGTGTGGCTCTTCAGCCCTGTGAAGTTGTTGGTGCTCTGCCCTGTGGATAGGGACACAAGCCTCCTTTCATGAACATCGGTGATTTTAAAAGATTGTGCTTTGGAGGCTGCCTGGTAGGTCAAATGTAATAACCAGTAAAGCATGCAAAGCTAATAGGTAGGTTTTTAAATATTTCTTGCTTCCCCTCTGGCAAGTAATTCACAGACTAATTCCTCAATTCCTCCCGGCATTCCCTGGACAGCTGTTGAGGACTGTGGGTACCTGAGTACATTCTCTGACACAGCAGTTGGTTTTAATAGGTACATCCTAGCCTAGATAGTTAAATCCAGCCCTTTAGATGATCAAAATGTGTGAAAGGAGCTAGGAGAAAAGTACTGAACAATGTTGCATTTTATTGATCATGTTTTAAGCTGCTGATAATCATTGTGATATTGCTTTGTGTATTGAATGAGCTTTTTTTCTGCCATGGTTGTAATTCACCAATTTTTAAGTTCTTTCCTTGTTCTGAAATAGCTGATTGGAAGCAGGATTGTGAATATGTTTCCTCTTTTTCTGTCTAGCTGTAACTGCAATTCGCAGCCTCCAAATCCAATTAAAATCGCAGTGGCCGGAGCCCAGAATTACCTCAGTGCTGTGTTGAGGCTCTTTGTAGAGCAGCTGTCTCACAAAACCCCAGACTGGCTCGGCTACATGAGATTTTTGATCATCCCTCTAGGTAAATAAGGAACAATTTTTCTTTGTAGAAAGATGAACAGGTTGAATGTGATGTGTTCCTTCAGGAGAAGCCCTCCTGGAAGCTTTGGTTAGGTGTATGGCTGTTAAATGAGACGAATGTCATGGTGTCATAGTGTTGGGTAAACCTCGTGTTGCTGCTCTTGAGTGAGTGAATTTCATCTTTACATTCATGATGTCAAAGTCTGCTTGTAAAACTTCTGTTTGAAGCAACGGGTTGAGTACTTCCTTCCCATACAGGGAGGCTTTTATATATCTTTTTATCGCAGCACAATGGATGCACAGAATAATGTTCTGGAAGCCCTTTCTGTGGCTGAAATTTTAAATTCATTGGGCACTGTGTTTCCCAAAGCGATAGCTGTTCTGGCCTCTCTGAGACTGACACAGAAAATGTTTATGGAGGAAGGGGGTTGAAAATTTGCTGAAGGCTCTGAAACTGCTGAGATTTTAAATTATTCAAATTACATGTATCTTTTGACCTTTCCTTTACGTCCTATTTTTGGGGTTTTCCCCTCGGTTTTCCAGCACCTTACCTCTGCCCTTGCAGCAGCTCCACAAGCCTGCCTGTCTGGAAAGTTCATCAGCTTGGATCACTTACTTGTGTTGGGGGAAGTAGAGTGAACTGATGATATCATTAGGGGCCTCAAAGTCAGAAGCACAAGGAATGTTGTGGCAGCGAGGCCTGACTGATGCTTGGGCAGGGCACCCGTTGGTGTTGTAAGGGTGTGATGCTAGAAACTGGTCTAGTCCCGAGGCTTGGCTTGTGTGAACAGGGCACTTAGCGGATGTAGGCAACAGAATTTCTCAGTATTTTCTGGTTTTCTAATTTGGGGATAAGGTGATGGCTGTTGCTGTAGGAGTCAAAAGCTGCTGACCAGCACTATGAACCCTGGGGTTAAGCTGTCAATTCAGTGGCGGGATTTGCAGAAGTCAAATGAGAGAGGCGGAAGAAGAAGACTGGATCCTTCTGTGAGGAAGACATTTAGCTTTCAAAGTGGTTGGCAGGAAGAGGAGAGAGAGACATTTTAGGGAGTAAAAACATCAACAAAAATATTTCTACGAAGTTAAATGTGGGTTGAATGAGAGTCGATGAGATTGAGGACTCTGGTCCTCACATGCTGACTGTCTCCTGGCCTCAGAAGTGGAGTTTTCTGTGCTGCAGTCTTTAGTGATCTGAACATACTCTCTCTTTGAAAGTGAAACACAAGATTTAGCTCGTGTGGGTTTGGGTTGGTGTTTTAATCTTAAAACTTTCTTTGGTAATAAAAAACCCAAACAAACCACAAAAAACCACTCAAGCCTTCCCAAAAAACCCAAACAAAACAACAACAAAAAAGCAAACCCCAATAACCCGCAAAGCGCTTGGATGGTAGAACTGCCTCAGAACTGTGAATGCTTCTCAAAGGTACTTCAAATACAGAAACTTCTCTACTAGGCCCTTTCCTACAGAAGTCAGCATTATTTCCTGATTGGATCAAGCGCTTATTTCTGGCCAGCTTTCTGGCAGTTCATTAAAGTGATTGAGGAGTAACCTCTCTTTTCTGACAACTGAAAAAGTGCCCAAGAAGGAAGTGTGACCGTACCATAAGCGTCTTAAAGGAGAAGACTTTCTGCTTTAGCAGCACCTTCGAAGTAGGAATGGTGGAGTTTTTTCTAAGCTGGTTTTACCTACTCGGTCCCCAACCACTTGCTGCAGTGACAGAAAAGTCAACCTGCAGTGTTTTTTGAACTGAGAGACGCTTCACGTCTGTAAGCGTTCGTACGGGGAGATTCAGCCCAGCTTCTGATTCAATGGCTGAAAGTCTCTTTTGATGTCCAAACAGCTAGTCTATAAACAACTTTAAAAGGGGCAAATAAAATAGAAAAAAACACCCACCAACCTTGGGGGTATTTTGTCTGTTTGGTTTGTTTTTTGTGGGGTTTTTAGCATTTTCTTGAGCTCCCATGGATAGAACTTCCTGGGAGACCTTGTGATTAGTGCTTGTTTCCAGCGGCATCTGCCATGTGTGATGTGTTTTCCCAGCGTGTGGGAAAGCTGCTCCATTGCATAGCACAGAGTGGTTCCATACGTGCTGTTTAAATCTCTGTTGCAAAAGAAATGATGGGTTGAAAGTAACCATGATCGAGAGGGCCCAGGAAAGAACTTAGGTCCCAGTCTCTAATGACACTGAGGGTAGCTTGCAGAGACCTGCTTGAACCTTTCTTGGAAGTCTGGAAGTCAGCACTGGTTTGGAGGACTGAGAAAAGACCTCCAACCTGAGTGGGGGTTTCTTCACCGTGAGCTTTACTGGAGGATGGTGTGTAGAGTCAAGCAACTGGGGTCTCCTTGGGAGGAGTTGTGAGGTTACCAATTATCAGCTGATGACTTAAGTGTTGCAGTCTCTGGAAGCGTGGCTTGATGAGAGAATTCGGTGTGCAGGCAGGATAAAAATAAGCTGATTAGGAGGAACTGTAAGGCCACTTCATGGCTGGTTGTAAATGTACAGGACTCACGACTGAGATGTGGTTACTGGGAAGTGCAATCCTGGCCCACTTTTTCTCCTGTGTTGAAAGACTGGAGAGGTAGTTTAAAGAGCAGGTTGTCTGGTTTTGGAACGCATGTGACCTCAGATGAAGGTAGCATTTTTTTACCACCTCCTAGGGCAGAGTTTGTAGTTTAAGTGCCTTCCCTCTTCTGCTCAATACGAGTATGAAGTCAGATCTCCATCCAGGGCTGCAAGCTGGATGCTAGACACACAAACTTTCTGCAAGGTCTTCCCATGCTCATAGAGGAGCAATAAAGCTCAGCTGGAGCAAGCAGGGACCTGATGCGTATGCCAACATTAACTGGGGACTATAATCCTTGGACTCTGCCTTCTGTCTTCAGTTACAGCCTATTTATTGAGCTTATAGCCTTTCTCTGCCGATTAAACGTTCCTCCTAGAGTTGTTATTTCTGATTTGGGACAATTGCCTCTTCTCAGTATTGCAAAACAGGCGTGGTGTGCGACTGGTGCTTGGAGGAAGGGGTCCAGCTCCTCTTGGCAGAGGTGACCTGGCCATGGTGCAGCCTGTGGGCAGGAAGGGCTGCTGGGAAAGCCACCTGCAAAACTGCAAGACTGAGCTGGAGAGCTGTATGGGCTCTGTGTCTTCCAAATCATTTATTTCCTCAGCAGTTTCCCAGTCCTGAGTTTTTGGCCTTTTAAAATTTAATTTGGTGGGGAGGAAGGGAGAGTTGTCACTGGGAGATATCAGTGGTGTTGAAGCAGTCTCTCGCTGGGAAGTCTATTTGCATGCACTTGTAGAGATAAGTTGGACTAAATTACTTGGTTATAATTGAAGAAATTTATTTCTAGAGTCTCTAGTAGTTTGGATTTGGGAATTTAATTCCTTACAGGTTAAAAACCATGCTTGTGTTCAGTACTTGGAAGGACTGTGATGTTTTCCTTTCTTTCTTAGGCTCTCATCCAGTGGCCAAGTATCTGGGGTCTGTAGATTATAGATACAACAACTTCTTCCAAGACCTAGCCTGGAGAGATCTGTTCAACAAGCTTGAAGCACAGACCACTGGTAAGACCATGTGTCTGTGTCTGGCCTGTGTGGGATAAAAGGCTTGAATGAGTAATTTTAGCAAAGGTTAAGTCAATACAAGAGGAAGCAGACAAATGTTTTTGTTCCTCTTTTCTCCTCACTCCACCACATTCCCTTTTCAGATGCTGACCTTTGTATGTTCTCCACGTGGTGGTTTGCAAACAGTTGTTGGCTCCCAGAGGCTCTAGCCGCCTCTGAGTCACGCTGTTTTTACCTAACTCTCAGCTTTGTTCTTTGATGTGGGGGTCTCACTACCAAGGTTAGTACATTGCTTTCTTTGGCCCTTCAGAAACTGTCCAGCCTAAAAGATTTGGAAAAATGGAAACTCCGGGAAGATTAACTTACGTTAGTTGTGCGTGAGAATGACCTTGATGTTTCTGCAGTCCGCTGACAGGACCTTATTAAAAAAGAATTTAGTTCTTCACCAGTGTTGTGGCATGTGGGAGCTGCCCTAGGTCAGATCGACAAGTTCCTGTTTTGATCTGTTCTGGGCCAGGAGGAAAGCCTTACGGTGTGTCAAAGTACTGATTTGCTTAAAATGTTCATGCTTACAGTTTTTCCATCCGTTCCTTCAAGAACGGAAAGAAACAGGAGAAAGGAGGATTTGCACCTGCCAGCTAGGGCTACATGAAGGCTTGAGACTTGACCGAGAACTGGTGCTCTTGTGGCAGCATATCTCATACAGAAATTTCACGAGAAGGAAGAAGCTTGGGGGTTTTTGGAGTGCCATGAGGGTGAGGAGGTTGCATGGCAGTTCTCCTGTTGGAAATGCATCAGAGTGCCTGAGGCTCCTGGGTTGCTTCTGGAAGACCTCTAGCCATGAGAGGATGAAAAAGACACCTATTCACAGGTGATCAGAGCCTTTTCCAGCATGTGGGAACTTAGCTGGACAAGGCCCTGGACAGCCTGGGCCAAAGGTGAAGTTAGCCCTGCTTGGAGCAGGAGGCTGAACTAGAGATATCCTAGTGTGCCATCCAACCTGTGCTTGTCCTTGATTCTAAGCTCATGAAAGAACAGGAGTCTGGAACTGATTTCTTTTAATTCCTTGCTGCACTTGAAAATGCAGACAAATGTCAATACAGACGTGTTTTTTGTGTCTGGGCTGGGAATATTTCACTCGCTATAGAAATCCAACTCAAGAGCTGTATCTGTTCTTTAGTTGATTCTATGCTGCAGCCCTTTTTTATTTGCCTGCATGCCTTGACGAAAATGCAGCCTCATTTTTGTGCAGTCCAGATCTTGTAGGTTCTCCATTTTCATCTGTGCACTGAGAACTGCACAGCAACCCCATGATGACATAAGATCATCTGGCAAAGAATCATAGCTCTTCACAGTTCACTGTTCAAATACAAAGAGTCTGGGTTAAAATGCCCGTTGGGGTATGGAAGTGCCTGGTGAAGGTCACTCGTGTTCCCTTGATCTCACAGTTTGAGGCTCTTTGCTTGAAAACGGAGAAATATAGAAGGCATTTAGGAAATGTCTTCCTGTCAACTTGAATCAAACGCCGTCTCACAGATCTGAAGCGTACTTGCTGCTACATACGCGATCTTCGTGCTCGTCCTACCCTTACGTGGCTCTCAGTCTTTTCAGTGAATTCAGCAAAGCCGTGAGTGCATTAGGAACTCGGGTAACTCAGGTGCTGGCATGAGCACAGCAGCTTGCCGAGGCCCTGGGGAGCGGTGGCTCCGCACCTTCTTCGGCAGATACCTACAGCCAAGGTAGGGGGGGAAAAGTCTGAAGCTGACTCTGGGCAGGTTCGCATTTTCGAAGAAAAGCATTTTAACAAATGTAAAATAACTATAATACTTCAGTCAGTAATGCTGCGCCCAAATGCCCGTGTGTCTAGTTTGCCTTCTTACCTTGGTGCTCTTGTTAGGGTGTTAGCTTTTGGTCACACCGATTTGCAGTGCTCTGGGGTAGGCTGCAGAGCTCCCTCTGGAAAACGCAGCTCAAGTGCAGCTGGCTGGATACCATCAGCTGCTTGGAGGACAGTGCTGGCCATGGCCAGAGAAGTCTCTGAAATGATTTTCTCTTTTTGTTCTGTTGCAGTTCCAGAAACACCTGATGTTGTCTCCCGGATAACGCAGTACATAGCGGGGGCAAACTGCGCCCACCAGTTGCCCATTGCTGAAGCGATGCTGACGTACAAGCAGAAAAGGTAGGTTGCTAATGTAATACTGACTTTCCAGAGCGAGCAGCACGTTGAAAGCCAAGTGCTTTTCTCATCCTGTGTGCCAGCAGTCTTAACGTCGCTCCAGATTGTAAACAGCTTGGGAGCCTTATGGTAGCCTGCACCCAGTGTTGCGTCCCACTTAGATAACAGCGAATCTGCGACAGCCTGGTGACTTTAAGTGCAGTGATTTTTCTGAATATCTGAGAGGTTTGGGGAAGTGAGGGCTAGGCAGGATGGGGGGGAGGGTGGGGGGTGGACAGATTATATCTGCTTAGGTTCTGAAGATAACTTACCACAGAGATGACAGGTGTGTAAAACTAGACTGTTCAAAGTGTCTCCCTGGCCTTTCTACTTTGGTGTGGAGAGAACTGCAACTCTTTCTTGTTGGAGTGTAAATAGCAGAGTTTCTCACAGGAGGGACAAGATCCTTGTTGATTGGCAGTTGCAGGCTACCAGGACTCCTCCTGGAGAGGGCTGACATTCACCAGGTTTCATTTCAGCTTCTCTTAAGGGACAAGCAGTTTGTAGGAGGGGGAGGATTGGGGTCTGAGAACAAAGTTCAGAAGTATGTAGAGCCTCAGATGGCTGTGGTGCAGAAAGAAGAGTAACTGTCACTGAAGGGTAGAGAGGCATTGTTTCTGAGGCCCAGAGGAGAGTAGTAGATCGCAACTCACATCCCAATAATTTCTGAGAGCAGGACAAACACTCAGCTTGTGATTTTTCTCCATTAGAGACTAGCAATGTCCTGTGAGGCATGGATGAAGTTAATTGCTAATTATTACCATTCCCATGTTATATCTGAGCTTTCATTCTTGATCCATTAACATCCCTCATTGGTGCCTCCTTTGCGTAAGGGCTGGGAGGAATTCAAGTTGTGGGGAGAATGCCTATTTTCCCCTTTTTTTTGCTTATATTGCTTTGACATTCCTGTGTCTGCTCTACATTACTTGGCAGAAATGATTGGGTAAAATTTAGCCTGTTCTTTGTGCTCTCCTAGGGAAGACTGGCTAGTCCATTCAAGAGTGCACTCTCTTCCCATATTTGTGAACTTCTGTAATGTTCACCTGGTGAAGGCGAAGTTTGGAGAGCCACAGTGTACTCAAAGCTCTTTGCTTCAATCTTGGATTTTGTTTTTGGTGCGAAGACTTACCTTGGTTACAAATACAGAGCTCAGGCACCCCTGATGCAGTGGGAACCCCTTCTGATGGCTGCCTCGTTCTTTCTTTGCACCCTTCGGTTGCTGGGTTCTGCACTGCTCTCCACTGCCTTCTCCGTTGTGTTACAGGTTTATTTTTGTCACTAACACCCATTGAATAATTTTGAGTTTCTAATGTGTGCAGAAAGGTCAATTCGGTACTTCTGTTGAAAAACATCTGAAATGTGCTTCAGCAGACACGCGCTTAGCCCTCCCAGTAGTGTTTGTGACCGCTTTACCAAGCTGGTCTGATCCTTTTGGCTTTCAGAGCCTTTGCACTCGGTGGTGCCATCCCTGAAGCTGTTGATAAGTTTTAAATCAGGCTCCAGTCCTGCAGAAGGCTACTTGGAAGAGAGATTATTGAGACTTTTAGTCATACTCGTGGCATAGCCTGCAGCCTCTTAGTATCTCTGTTGTGTCCACTTTAAAATAACTTCTACTTCCAGCTAAGTACCCCATGGGCAAAGTGGAGAGTGAGTTAGAGGAACAAGCTCTCCCATGGGGCGATGGGCCGTTGTCTTCCCATGTGGCTTTCTTTAGAAATGCACCAGCAGCTTAGAAAACCACCACAGAAATTGTTTCCATTAGTGCTATCTAAATGAATGCATCACTTTGTTGTAAGTATAATAACGTATTTATCTTTTTCTTTGGTTGCTTCTGAAAAGGAAAAAGAGCTTTCATTTTGATTTTACCATAAGGTATCAGTTCTTTTTAGGCTTCCCTCTCCCATCTCCTATCTCTTTTCCCCCATGAACTGGTCTTTTGTGCCTTGTTTAACAGTTCCTGCAAGTCTGGGATGCACAGTTTGAGCTTTAGGTTAAATTCTGCTCGCTGCTTTGAAAGTATGGCATCTGCTGGCAGAACGCACTGTAGAAAATGACCACCCTGCCTTTGGACTACACATACAAGTTCCCAGGATGTAAGCTGTACGGGAGTGAAGGGGTTATTGAGAGCAGTAGCTTTGAGCTTTAAAACAGAGCAAATAGGGGTGTTTGGGGTTTTTTTCTTCCCCTCCTCACCATCAGAGTAGCTCCAAAAGGATCAGGAGCGAGCAAAGGATTTTCAGGTCCCATCTGTTGGAACTGGAGTGTAAGTAGTACTTGGTGGCTCAGGGTGGGGTTCAACTGTGCACTGCCCGAGTGAAGACCAGCAAATCTCCCTGTAAGCAAAAAATTGAGGACTAGACTCTTACTGACAGGCTATCCCAAATTTCCTTGGAGTATAGCCCAAACTTCTCTGTGTTTAAGAATGAGGAGAGAAATGTATGCTAGCAGTGGAGTTGTGCTCTCTGAGCTGCCTCCCAGACCCCCTTGCTCAGCAGGGTCTCCTCCTGTGAATCCTGTCGTTATTGGACATTGACTATTTTGTCCTCAGTTCACAAAGTTTGCTGCAGCTCCCTCTCCCTCGAGGCCAGAGGTAAATGGCTTGTCCAAGGCCAGCTTTCAAGGCAGCGTTCTGTGTAGAAACAGCAGTGCTACCTACAAATTGATTGCCAGACAAATCTCATGGTATCCTAGCATTTGCTCTGTTAAACAAGCCCTAGTGGTCCAAGGAAAGCCAAGCCAGTCTTTAGGATGTAGCTGTATGTGATGAGCTGCTTTCTAACTTGATTGCCAGCAATCCCTATTTTGACCTACCTCTGCTCTCCTTCCTGTCCCTTCGTTCTGTTTGTCATGGCGAAAGGTTGGCGCATGTACTGCCTGTGATGGACTGCAATGGTGTGAAAGCTTTGTCCCATTCTTTTGGAGCATCTGCTGACCTTACCTGGAATCAAGGGGGCTGGCAATGAGGGGTGGGTTCAGGAAGGGAATGAACTACCTTTTCAGCTCCTCTGTGTTACACTGGGTGACTGACTTGGTGAGCACTGGGAGAATTACTGGATACTGCACTGTCAACAAATGCTACAGTCCAGGCAACATCTGGGAAGCTGAGGCCATGGTGGCCACTAGGAGGGGTGTATCATCAATACTGGTATCTCTCTGCATTGCTTTTGGGAATGAAACCCTGAGGTATTTGAGATCTGAGATTCCACAGGCACTCATTCCCAGTGAGGCTGGATTGCTGATCAGTTCTGTGAACCTGGGCTGGTGTCACCCACTGTAATTCAGCGTCCAGCACAGCTCATGCTATGTGGCTTCTGAACAGTCCTTGCACGAACCTGGGGAGCAGCTTGGCTGTTGGAAATAAAAGCATCGCTCGCTTGTCAGGGTGTGGGCTGGATCATTTCCTACCTAGTTACACATTTACCAAAAGCTCTTCACTCTTGCCTGCTGTAGAGCACTTTCCCAACTCCAGCTTCCCAGAGCACACATGCCTTGGATTGGGACCGTTCCTGGGCAATAGGATGCAGGGGTAACACTTTTCTGCCTGTTACCTGAAGGGCAGAGACTAGGCAGAGTTCGGGTCATTTCTCCAAGTGCTGCTTCTCAAACACACCCTGCAGCAGTTGCTGAACATGAACATAGCTGGTGAAGATGGACCCAGTCCTTCCTCTGGCTCAGCAGTACCCACGTCATCTGCCTAACTGTTGTATGAACCTCCTTGGGCAGCTGGTGGAAACGTAACAGGAGTTTACTTGTGGCCCTTGCCCAGAGCAGTGCAACAGAGGAGAGTCAAAGCTCAAGAAATGCTGGGTGTCCTGTTGAGTACGTCCAACCTGCTGTAGGAACACGAAGGATGGTGGAAGGGAGTTTCATGGGGAAGTAAAGCGGCCATTTATCCAGTGTGATGTGGGACGTGAAGTTGTGTTGTGCCTTTCTTTGGTCGTTTGACTGCTGAAGCCTTGGTGGAGCAGGGACAGTGGTAACCAGCAGACAGCTACAGTTGTCCAGTGGGAAGAACAGATGCTTCATACCAAAGATGAATTCTGGAGAGTTTTTGGTAGTGCCTGGCCTGAAATGGCTTAGAGGCCTGCTGCTCCTTCACTGGCCACAGTCCCTGTTTCCTTGTTGCCTCCCTGCAGGCCTTACCTGGAATAAAGGTAGCAAGCTAGAACACAGGAGGTTGCACTTACATGTGAGAAAAAAATTCTTTGCAGTGAGGGTGCCAGAGCCTGGCCCAGGCTGCCCAGGGGGGTTGTGGAGTCTCCTTCTCTGGAGACGTTTCAAACCCACCTGGACGAGTTCCTGTGGGACTTGGTCTGGGTGATCCTGCTGCGGCAATGGGGGGATTGGACTGGAGGAGCTTTCGAGGTCCCTTCCAATCCCCAACATTCTGTGATTCTGTAGTACCTGAGACCCTCCTGCTAGGAAATTGCCGGCATTTGACTTTGCTTGAATTTGATTTGAGTTTTACGGTAACATCTCAGCACTTTGCGACGTAGTTTGTACTCTGCCCCCAGAGAGAGATTATTCCTTCCCTTTGTCAGGTGGGTGACTCTTGATGATGTGGCCTCTTTTCCTTTCTGAGAGTCCTAAAACATATAAATCTGGCTATATGTCTTTGTTCAATCAGAGTTAATTTCTTGGGATGGGGCTGGAGCCTCCAAGTTCGTTTCTGGACAGTTTTAACTTCGAAGGACTGATTGCAGATGGGTGGATTTTATCCAAGCAGTATTCTTACTATTCATAAGTTGATGACTCCCTGGTCCAGCTAAACATTTTCTTCCTAGCCTCTTTGCACAGGGTCTGTTTTTTGGGGTTTTTTGAATTTGGGTTCCCTCCCCCCTTGATATTTCAGAGATGAAATATCAATGACACTATTAAAAAGAAAATCACAAACCAGGGGCAGGTCTGGCTTTAAATTATAGCTGAGGCACCAGGGCTGTCAGAAGTGCTGTTGGTAAAAGCAGTGCCTTGGTCATCACTCTGGGTGTAAAACCCCTGCAGCCTAGGAACCTGTGCAGCCAAAGTAACAAGGGAGAGCTGCCGTACCAGGGACAGCGGATATTTTAGTTGCAGGGTTGTGGTAGGAGGAATAGAAGAGACCATTAACCAAGATGAAAGGATTCTGGATTAATATGACTACTATTTTGGGATCCTGAAGGACAAGAATCAAGAAAGAGCATGAAAGAGGAGAGCAAGGAGAGTCATATCACCTTTCCATTCATCCACGTGAAGAGCAGCGGTTTTGATAAGCTGCATTTTCAGAGGCACATGGGCAAGATCAGAGTTCCCAAGAGGACATGTGACAGGACTAGACTCGCCGAGCTGAAATCCAGCTGGATTGCTTCAGGAACAGTCCGTGCATCGTTGGGAGCTGTGATAAATGGTGACCGAAGAAAATGATTTATTTCAGAATTGCCCCTGAGCTCTCCTCAGTGGGAATCTGAGCTCCCAGGGGGAACAAGAATGAGTTTCCTGCTGGAATTTGGCGTAGTTTGTTTTTGGAGAGCTCGAGGCAAAGCCATCCAGTAGCTGAGAGATGACTGGGCGACTGCTGTGCTTCCCTCATGTGGTCAGCGGGACTCACTTCTGCCTTCTCAGCACAGGGAGCTGAAGAAATGAGAAGAAAGCTGAGCCTCTGATCTGTACTTCTACCAACAGCTCTGCAGATTTCTCACTTTTCTTTGCAAAACTAGAGCTTGAAGTGTCATGTTCATAAGAGATTTATTTGCTGGGGGACCTGCAGCCATGTGTGGAAAGATGTGACCTTTCTGGCTTCCAGCACAGAATCAGGGACTCAATCATTTTATCATGTGCTTTGGGGCAAGAATGAAGGTGTAGTGCCTGAGGTTGTGAGGTGGGAAGGGAGCAAAGCCCCTGGCTTTGCCTCAGAGCTGAGTAAGCAGAGGTGAGCCAAAGCAAGAGCCTGTTTGTAAAAGGATGCTCTGCTTTGGAGCAAGAGCAAGCTCTGGCTGAGTCGTGCCCGCTGCAGTTCTGTGCCATTCTTTCCGTAGGGCTTGGAGGAAAATGTCCAACCCGTTCTGTGATTCTGATTCTCTGCAAATCACAAAGTGGTTGGTAACCTTTGTGCATTTGGTGTGTTTCTGACCTGCGCTGCAAGCAGCACGGAATTACCTGCTTCCCTCAAGTATTATTTGTGCTCCACCCAGCAATATTCTGGATGAAAGCAATGCTGGGTGGTTTTTCTGTGAATGTTGTGCAATGCCCTGAGCAGTAAGGGAGGGAAGAATAGAAGAGAAACATGAGAAATCTTGGTGTTTGTCTGCTTCCTACCTGTCTCCTGTGCTTGGTCATTGAGAAACGTTGTGTGTCTTGCCCACGCAGTCACTTCTGCTGCTGAACTGTAACTTCTCTGAATACGTGGACGTCCTCCGGCAGTCTTCCCTCACCCTGTGGGTCCATCTTCATCTCTGTTGCCCTTGAAGGGAGCAGCAGCTCTGCAGGCCCTCCCAGCCTGCTTTCCCCCTCACTCCGGTCTTTCTCTTTTGTGTTTGTTGAGTCTCGCCTGAATTCCTGCCAGGTTTGACTGTAGCTTTTCCTGCTGGCCTTTGTCTGCCCTTTGGCTTCTGAGTCCTGGGCAGGGCCAGAGCAGGAGGGGCTGCTGCCTTCCATTTCAAAATGTGTGTAGTGTTGTCTTCAGCTGCTTCTGGGACATGGTGTGTGTTCCGTTCAGTTTGATTATTTTTTTTGTAGCCTTTTGCTGTGCTGGAATTGGTGTCCTGATGTCCCCAGTGTGCTCTGGCGCCCAGCCTCTCCGGCGTGCCTGTCGAAGGGACTGCGAGCAGGGCACGTGTACCCGTGTGCGTGAGCGCGTGTGTGGACGTACTTGCTGGTGCTCTACCAATAACCACGTGTCACGGCTTGTAACCCCGTGGCAGGCTAACTGCTTTAGCGATGCTGGGATGTGCAAGGTATGGCACATGGCTCCAAAGGTGGGACGCACGAAGGCCATGCGTGCAGAGCGCTTCAGGTCCTAGTAAGTAACACGCAGTTCTCCTTGTTGTTGTGGCACAGATCCATTTCCTCGCAGTAGGAGGTTGTGTGTCTGTAATGACTGCCATGCCATTAAGCATGTTTCTCTGTCAAGCGTGAGGGAGGGAGGAAGAGACCTTGCCCCCCAAGATGTGTGCCATAAGGTGCGTGCTCTTCCCCACCCGTGCAGATTCTTAGCGTGCTGGCAGGGGGCCTTGAGAGGAGACATTGGACTGGCGCTTGCATACTGTCCGTCCCTGCTGCATGCTTGAATGCAACATATAAAGTGAGTATTGTGCCCGCTGTGGAAGCAAACCGTTAACAACTCTCTTCTCTTTGCCTTTAGCCCTGATGAAGAATCTTCGCAGAAGTTCATTCCCTTTGTCGGGGTGAGTGTTATCTTTAGTCTCAAGCCAGCTAGAATATGCCCACGAGCATTTACCCAAACTTAGTTGGTTTCTGGGTTAGAGCAGGAGCACTGGGTGCTCTAAGATGTCAACGTGAGCATCTGATGGTTGGATGCAGCTGCCTGGTACGTAAGCAAACCTTTAAGATCCCTCCAACAAACTACAGGGTGTATTTTACTTTCCAGGCAGCTGGCTCTGGACAGCTCTGTGCTGCGTTCCTGCTAGCGCTGAAGCAGGCACCCCCGCCTTGCTATTGCCTTGTTCATCCAATACAGAGAGGAAGGCGCAATGCTGAAGTGCTCTGATCCACAGCCTGTCGCTGTAGCTGCAGGCCAAAGCACCTAGTTGGTGGAGAATTGCTGCTGGGCCACGTGCAGAGGAAGGTGGTTGCTCCTGAAAACCTGATCTCAGGGTTGCTGTGCCCAGCGTTGCCCTGGGTGATTGAACTGGCCAAATCTGCTGTTCCAGTGTCAGGCCTCTGTGTGCTTGTCATGAATGGTCTCCAGCCTCTTTAATACCTCATGTGCTCCTGGAAAGCGGAGAGTACATCCCACCAGGGAGGTCATTTATGCCACTGTTAAGTTTGAGTCTGGGGCAGTAGCTATTTAATGCCATTTACTATGTGAATGTATTTGGGATAGTAGTCCCTGGCTTTTCCTCCTGGCCTCATCTTTAAATATTCCCAGCTCAAGTGGCCAAGTGCAGAGTATCTAGGTAGGGGAACGTTTGTGTTTCTATCCTTGTATTTGAAGTGCTGTGTACTTTGCCTTCTCTAGCTTCACCCCCCCCTTACTTGATCATGCTCCTCAGTTCACTAAGGGTTAAGTATAAAGTCATTGGTCTGTGGCCAAAAGGATATACGCTGAGTGCTCTTCAGCTGCTGCACGTCCTCTTCACAGTTTTTGCTGCTCTCTTGTAGCTTCTCTCTCTTGCGTGCTGGCTGTCTTGTCCTGCCATCTCGGTGTTAAGCTGACTTGTTTGTGCTCCTGTTTGTATCCCTGTCAGTGCGTCAGAACTAATCTGAAATCCCAAGGCATTTAAAGAGCTTAGTCTCTCTTGCCCTCAGGCTGACCCTGCTTTCACTGTGGTGTCTCTTGGAGCGAGAGTCTCTCTCCGCAGCGTTCCTGAGACAGCAATCTACTTTTATTGAAGGAAAGGTGTCTTCTGCAAAAGGAGAGAGGATCCATCTTCCTTATTGTTCCCTGCTGATCGGCTTTGCTGTGATCTTGTCCCTCTTCTACCTGTTGTTAGAAACAGCTGTTTCCCCTTTCCCAGTAACATGAAAAGCCCAGAAGGGCTGGAAGCTGTGGGACTCCTGTCGCTCTAGCTGCTAGGATCTGCAGAGCTTTTCTTTGGGGTTGGTTTAGTTCAGTGCTATGGGCAAGCAAATGGGGCTTGGAGTGCTTGTCCAGTTGCTCTAAACCAATTCTTGTCCTGACATTGGCAATGTGTTTCCAGTCTGGATTTGATTGTTGAAAGTGGGAAGAGTGAACAGCTTTGTTGCATGTGTAACATCGCCAACCTCAAAAAAACTTGCCTTGAAGGCAGACTGGATTCCTGCATCAGCTGGTGGTAAGGGTCAAATCAATGCTGCTAATTCTTGCTTCTGAAAGGTTCCAGACGTGGTCATTCCCCATGAGACACACCTGAAGAGACTCTGAAAGGCCAGTTGCAGGTGTATCTCAAAGCCTGAGGCTGAACATGAACACTGCAGTTCTTCCCTTCAGCTGCCGCCTGCTTGGAGCTGTTGGCCAAGGAAGAGAGGGAGACAGCGACATTTGGCTTTGCGACTCCTGATGTTGGCTGGACTCTGATGGCTTTTAGGGTGCAAAACCTGATGTCTCACAGCTGGGTTGTACAGTCTCTGACCCAGAAGCAAGCAGGGCAGTGCTGAGCTGTTCAGCTGGGCTCTGAAGCAGCAGGAGTGGAGCCTCACAAGGCGCCAGTCGGGCGCAAAAGCCAGGGTTGAGTGGTGAGGCTGTGTGGTCCGCAGCCAGTTGCCAGGAGAGTTAACAGGATGCGCATTCTTTGTGTAGGGAAGGGAAGGGAAGCTGGCTGCTGCAGCAGTGCTGGATGGAGGCGTTGGTGGGACTGCAGTGATCTCCAGTGCCTCCCTGAGTGAAGGGAAAGGGAAGTGTCGAACTTCGTCTTCCTCCCGTGCGTCTGAACTTGAGCGTCTTCCATCAGCCAGCAAGGGGGAAAAGGCCAGAAGAGATTTCCTGTCTGGCTTGCAGATGAAGGTGGCTGGAGGCAGTTCTCTCTGTTGCTTGGTCTTCCCTGAACTCTTCTGCCCTGCTTGGTCTTGCTCACAGTTAGTCACAACCTGTGAAACATCCTCCTGGCGTTTAACACATACAGCACAAATGGCTGCTCGATTCTGGAGCCTGATTTATTGCTGTTTGGATGGAGACTGGCCAAACGGAGCTGCAACCTACTTCTCCCAGGCCAGTGCCCCCTCAGGGAGCCTCTGCACGTGCTGCTGGGTTCACGATGGCTTTTCCAAGACTAGAGCTAACAGAGAATTCACCAGAGAGCCTGACAGCTCTCCAAGATCTAGTGTTGAGCATGCACCCACCCACTGTACAGGTTTTTTTCTTCTAATGATTAGCTCCTTTCTTGATCCTGTAGCACAGAAATGTGCTCCCCAGAGATGTGGTCTAGACATGGTCGTGTCTAAACTTAACTGTCTCCCGTTTTCAAACTAAATAGACTGCGTGACGTCGCTTGTTATTCTAAAACAGATTGTACTGACTTGAGATTCCTTTGCAGCTCTTTCGCATTTGTCAATGCTTATATAGGATAGATGTTAGCCCTGGATACGAGTTTCTGAAGGACTTGAGGAAGGATCTGCCCCCTGCACTGTCAAGACTAATGTTCCCTGTGTGCCATAGCAGATTATCACTACAGAAGGTCACTGCTTTTATATCACCAAGGGTCATTTTATCTTTCCAGGCATAGTGTGTTCTTGGGAGCCTGTGTTTGTAGCATGCTCTGTCCCACAGATTATTGCCCGTGGCATTTATCATTAACCTAAATGTACTAGCTGGTGGTTGGCGATATCGGAACATGTTCATATCCTTACTAGAGTGTGATTGGGATTGTTGTGACCTGTCTTTGTGGTGGTTTATCCATGTCTGTGCTTTATCTTCTTTGCCGGGCACTTCTCCTGTTTGGAGACTAGAAACCTCTAATCAGAAACTGTACTTCCTTGCTTTTGTGGTGTCCTTACAAACCCCAACTATGCCATGCGCTGGAAGCGGCTGCCCTTGTGCAGTGGAAGCAACACGTCTGTCATTAGCAAGCGTGGCAAAGCAATGCGAAAGGGATATTTACGGTCCTTTCTCCTCCCTGTCCTTGTTCTCATGCGTGTCACAGACAGGGAGAAGAGCTAGCCCTAAATCTCTGGGCTGGTCTTCTCCCTCTCCTGCCCGCTGTCTCAATGCAACAGGAATTTCTGGCCAGTCACCTTTTGGTTTAGACTGCAGCCTCATCACCATGGCCTATCTTCCCATACCGATTTCTTTAGCATTATCTGGAGCTGAACAACAGCTTGGGGCTGATAGCAGGCTCTCCAGAGCTGTGCAGGTCTGTAACAGCTCCATAGGATCTGTGCTGCCTTTTGTACAGGTCAGGCTAGACCCTGCCGGGACCTGCCCAGCTCTAAGAAGACTTCTCTTTTTAACATACTTTAGTATTACACTGCCTGTAGTGCCAAGGGGGCTCTAGGGATGAACTTATTTTGGGAGCTTGGGGTTCCTGAAGTTCAGGGGACTCCTGTTTCATGCAGCTCTTCTGTTTTATTCTCTCTAGGTGGTGAAGGTTGGAATAGTGGAACAATCTTCGGCAACATCAGGTAACAAGCATCTCGTGTGTGCTTTTTGTCTTGTACAAGTGATGGGAGCCTGATTTCACAGGCTGAACAAACTTGTCCGTTGCTAATGTCTTGGAGTTCTGTGAGGTGGAGTTGCGTTTTATCAGCTCCCAGTTCTGCGGCCTTGCCTCCCAGTGGCTGTCTGCAAAGTGAGAGGCCTCTCTCTTGGAAGAGGCCCTTTTTCTGGTTACTTTACAAAGATCTTCAGGCCAGGTGAAATTCACACACCCTCATCCAGGGAAGCTCCACTCATGTATGTGCATATTCCCATTTTTCTTATGTGTGGATTTCCTTACATGGGGTGGATTTACCACTGCAATTATTTAAGGTTCCTGCTCCAAACTGGGGAGGCAGTTCCTTGGAGCTTCATGCCCGTCTCCTTGCACTGGGCTCAGCTGTCTAATAAAATCCATCTCAAACATGGTGCCTGACACTGGGAGCTCCAGGATAGGCAACCAGTTTGCCAATCTGACAACAAATTTAGACCAAATGTTTTTTTTAACTGGATAGTGCAAAGCTGCTGTACACGATACTGCCTGCTTGCACACATGGGCATGGGGTGGGGCTATTTTATCAAGGTGAACTTGTTTTCTCCTCTTTCATATGCACTCCTAGCCAGGAATTCCTTTTTTTTTTCTCCTCATGTGTATTTTTTTT
>WEIS01000772.1:0-10658 GCA_013389965.1 Todus mexicanus | reverse complement strand
AAAAAAAAAAAAATCAATCATATCAGTTTGTTGGTTCTTTACTTCTATAGGGCTGTGGCCGCCAGCCATGCTCACCTGGTGTCTCGGCAGGGCTCCCCAGCTGAGCTGGAACTACCAACATTTCCATTCTCTAAAGGGTGAACTAAATTGAATTCTGGCAAAATATTTAATGAAAGACAGCAAGTAGCCAAATACAAAAAAAAATCTCAAATGTATTTACTACCACATGAAAGTTCTTGAATTCTCTCTTGTTTTCCAGCATAAAACAGTCTCGTGCATGGACTCAAGTTGCCATCAAAATCTGTAAACTCATTGATGCTATAGCTCTAGACAGTATGTAAAGCTCAAAGAAGTGGCTGTGATTTGATGGTACAACTTGATCTGAGCTAGTGACGATATTTAATCCTTTGAATAATATTTTATGGATTGAACCACTTTGGTTGGATGACAATGAGAGCTCAGAGACAGTAACATTTTTTTTTAGAATAACACCGTACTTTGCCATGAATTAATTCATGTAGAGTTAGGAATGAGAATCTGCAGTGCTAAAGGAAAAGTCAATGAAGGTAACAGTCAGTGAAGGTGGCTCGCTCACCTACCATATGTACATATATATATATACAACAGCAAAGTTTTCATATTTTATTATTCGTCCTCTGCAACTAGAGGCATTGCATTGTAAAGCAACCATCTTTTTAATTTTCTGTTGGGATCCATGCACCACATGCCACGCAAAAAATTAGTTGGCTTATGACCTAAAACAATTCATCATTCAGTAATTTCAAGTTAGAGCTATAGTGTTGCACTGATATTCTGCTTGCATGGCACGGTGGTCTTGTTGCAAGATAATGAAGCAGAGAAGGTATGAAATGGGGGGAGGGGGAGCTTTATTTATAAAACTTACATAACTTTGTTTTCAGGCACAAGACTGCCATGCAGAGAAAGTAAATCAGTATTTTTCAATAACTCATCCTTGCAGAAAAGAATCTAACTAATTAAGAGTCTGTTTGACTCAATTACAGCATCAAGTCAAGATCCCAGAAGACATTGATGGGCTGATAAGGCCTTTTGAAAGCACAAAGACTAGACTGCAATTATGTTCTACAAGACACCTCTTCAAAGAGCTGAGCTTCCCAGTGGAGGTTTCAGCAAGATTGTTTAGCTCCAGCATGTGACCCCAACCCTGCACATCAACCAGGTACTAAAGGTGTAATTCTGCCTTCTCAAGAATTAAGAAGGGAGTGAAGGAAAATGCTGCACATTAAATAACAATAAAATAAAATGTAATATAAAATGTAATATAAAATAAAATAATAAAAAAAATTTAAAAAAAATAATAAAAAAAAGACAATTAAAAGTTGAATAAATAAAGGCAAATACAGTTATGAATACTTTTAAAATGTAAAATGTAAGAGGTAAACCTACTCTTTTTGCAAAACCACACACCCGAGCACATGATCTGCAGCTAAAGGTTAGGCACTCCTGAGCATCTGGGCTGTAGCTTTCTTTAAGTAACGTTTCCAAACATTCTTCATCACCACTAAAACCTACTGAACACATGGGACTCACTTTTTCTGCTTCTTTGTCACAGATCTCATCAGAACAGGCAACTCCAGAATACTACAAATATTTAAAGTCACTAATCATTTGTGAGACATTATGGAATCATTACATTTTCATTTTCTGGTCATTTCTCATATGGTCATTAAGAAAAAAAATCCTGCTTCAAGAACAGAAAGCCTACCTTCTTTTTTTTTTTTCCCCACTACTGGGTTTGCTTAAAAGAATATCATTTACCCTTCAATAACATCCTTGCCTGCCTGTGTAAATTACATTGCCACATACAGGCTCAGGTGCTTCTAAGATCCTGATTCCATTATTCTAAGGAGCCAAGCAATACATGTGTTTTAATTAGAACTACAGACAGATATTTGATATTCTCCAGCAATCCCTTTTACAGCAATACTGAGTGCCTACAGCATTTAGATCGAGGCTTCTCTGGAGTTTGGAGGTCAACATGTGAGCTGTGGACAAATTAATATTTACTTCTGTTGAACAACACTCACTGAGATGCTGAACCAGAAAAATCACCTAATTTCATAACTTGCCCCTCTGACCTGCATCCTTCACAGCTAAAGAGGACTGGTCGACAAGCACCAGTTCCTGTGATTTATTGATGCTGCTCAGAGATTGCAAGCTATGTATTGTTGGAAAAGCTGTGAAGGCAGTTATTTGCTTTAAAGACGTTTCTGGTACTGACAACTTTGCCAACCCATCTTTCATTCTTGAAAAGTTGGAAAGCTCTCTCAATATCTGCTGCAGCCTGACAGCCTGAGAAGAGTCCTCAATCTGACATACAGCTTCAATGACAGCTCAGCTGGTGATTCCCTTTCACTAACAGCCAAGATCAAGCATCTGCTGATTATTTTATAGTTTAAAATATCTTTAGCTGGTATTAAACATTTTTGCTTCTAAGTTCTGCCAGCCACATGCAAATCATGTTCCTGGGAGAAGCTTCCCTGCAGTGACCTCCTACTCCAGGAATTACCTTCCACTCTGGGTTTCTACTGTGAAAGTTACTTATTGCTTAGGGATTTAGCACATCTATAAATACCACAAAGGGTCTGAGAGGTCTGGATCTGCTCCTTGACATGGCCATTCTATGCCATAGTCCATAGGGTGGTGGCTTTTGCCTTGGCTTGGCAGTTGATGCTTGCACCTGACATAATGCCAATACACTGCATGGTAGGTAAGAACCTTTGCACAGCAGAAAATAAACAACAAATTGCCCTTAATCGGTAGTTAATGACTTCACAGAGTGACCTCACCATTTAGCAGTTTGTCCATAGTAATGCAAGGACCATTAGTAGTTTACTGTTGTTTAAGCTGTCACTACCATGATGTACAAGCAAAGCGAGTGACCCTCCTGACTTCTGTATGTGAGGCTTGTAGCAACAGTTTTCCTCTTACCTATATAATAAAGAATTAATTTATCTTCAACAAACACCATTTTAAAGAAGATTTGAGGCTGTATATCTTCTTCAGACCAGCATAATGGTCTGCTGAAGATACACCATATTGATCCCTCTATTTTTAAGTTAATTAAAATACAAAATGCGGTGCAGAAAAAAAGTGATCCTCTGGTGTTAGTTATTTATGCTGCACTATTAAAATTGCACTAAAATAACATACTGCAGAGGAGAACCACTTTCTCCTTGTAGAGGACACCACCATTATTCAATATGCCAATAATACTCCTCAGCTGACAGATTGTTAGGTTCATATAGACACAAACTATTAGCAGTATATTGTATGCTAATACTAAAATTAAAAAATGTAAGAAGTGGAAATATAAATCATATTCATTGCTTATTACTGTCTACAATCCTAGTTAAGTGTTATGTGTGGGCTTCTACTCCTACTGTGAAAGAAGAGAGACCAGAAGGCACCGGCCAGCTCCTGGAGAGATCAGAGCAACACCAGATAAACATTTGGCAAACACACTGTAAGAAAGGCATTGGGAAGGACAGTATTTCTTTGCCATACCTTTTTTTTAATATATATTCCCCTACAGGTATTGACAGACCAGTTCTTATTATTCCTCTGATTAGGTTAAGGCACACTCAGGTTTCACAGCAATTCATTCAATTTTGGTTGAAAGGAATAATTGCACTTAAGTTTCATACATCTATGTGAATAAAACTATTGCTGTCACTTTAGGACCACAGAGAGAGATTATCTTCACCGAACAATATCCTATGACAGGAGCAATGTCATCAGAATCAAATCACTTTGCTAGCGCTACTGAGAGAGATTAATAATACCATGAAGTTTGGTCTTTATTACCAGGTTTGATTTTGTGTTTCTTTCTGTTACTTAAGGGAAAATATATCAAATTACTGAAACAAAAAGATTTAAATATTTAACAATGTTTTCACATACCTGCTTTCAACTAAAATTAGATCGAAAATATTGAAATTTGATGTTAAAATGTCCAAAAGTCAAACTAAAACTGTAAAAATGTATCCAATGACAATTCATTGCAAGTCTAAAGCCCAAGTTAACAAGTCTAAAAGCCCAAGTTAAACTAAAGATGACCATTATCATGGGATAGAAGCTGTCTTGGAGTCTCCAGATTTCCATGCTGAGCAGCAACAAAGAAATTTGTAATTCAAAATCATTCTCACATTCCTTGCTTGCTCCTTTCTCCAGGAGTATGCCTGTTCTTCCCAGCGTATCCCTAAAATAAATATTTTTGCTCTTAAAAAACACTGGGGAACCAACATAACCTATTTTTTCCCACACATTCCAACAGAAATCAGAAAAATACAGTATATTCAATTCTCTAAATATAAGCTGAAAAAATAAGTGTGGAACAAATCAGACAAATTTAATTTAATTTTGCACATTTGCTCATTTACTCAATAAACAGAAATGGAAATTGAATTAGTTTATTAGAACCATTAAGCCAATACATTTCTGTTCCTGAAATAGGTCATATATCTCACTTACAAAGAGATACTAAACAGAACTCTTTCGCATAAAGCGTCCTAACAGATTCACTTCCCAAATATAATACATGAACTCATAAGTATATGCAATATTTATAATACTTAAATAATTATTGCTTCCTAATAGCTGATGTAGTCTCAATACACTCTTTTAGCGCATTTCAACTCCAATCACATTTAGAGTACCTTACAGCTGTCAGGACATGTTAGGAAAAGAAGTCACCGGATAACAAAGCAAAAAGAATATAGCAGTACATGGAAACAAGACTCTAGGCTTACAGGTTACCTGAAATGAAACTCGGTGCAAAGAATTCCATCCACACTGAGGATGGTGTCCATCAACATTTTCTCCGTGTTGGAGCAGACCTGGCCTGCACACCCATTCAACACCTTGTTCCAGTTCTCAAATGGATTCCCAATTACAAAGACGATCGAGCAATCGGCAATTTCAATCAAAGCGGCTTTTATTAATTACCTAATTCACACAATTAACCTAAAAGAGACCAGCCAGGGGACAGTTGTAAATTTGTTAAGCGAGTGCAGCTGAATGGCGGTAATAAANCCTCTGCAGCTGCACATCCTTGGCCTAATCAGCAGTTGTTTACTTCGACGTGTTACAACAACAGATCATTACCGTGTGAAAATGGAACTATCGTCCATCCCTAACACACACCTTCAAGCATAACAGGAAAAAAAAAAATCTTATTAAGGAGATATAATTAAAGCATTCAGTACACATCTCAATGGTTTTGTCACCAAAGTCTCTCTGCAATAATTGTTAATTCTTTTGCTTTTGCCCTCCTCTTTCAAAACCAAAACTGATTTGTCCTATATGATCACATAGCACTGATTACCATGGTGCTTGTAGTCTGGGCTAAAAACCAAACACTTGAGCACACCCTGCCTTCTGTTGGTTTTCATGTAAAACAAATAATCTGTAACATCATTTAGAGACAGGACAAAATATTTCAGACTCTGTGAGGTATAGTCAGTGATTAGAGAAAAGACAAGTACGTTCCCCTTTCTTCAGGAGGCATATCAATATAAATCACAGTCAAGTAAACTTATCAGTACCTAAATTCCTTATCCTCAGAATTAAGGCACTTTATTTTAAAAACACCCATTACGCCCACACACAACATTTATATTGAAGTTACTGCAGATGAAAAGCGGCAATCTCTTGTGCAAAGCAGTAAGAATTAGTGTTAGATTTATTATTCAATGTTATTTAAGAAGTACTTAGAAGAACATTATCCCTGTGTTCATAAGAAAATTCTATTTTTCTGATTAACGAGAATTTCATTAGATCAATGTAAAAAGTAATTTGAAACTACAGGAACTTGCTTAGACGTGGGATATAGTGGTCTGAATATGTGCATGAGTAACATTTCAGATCAGTTGGCTTCTTCATGTCCATCACACTCAACCCAGATCTTGACAATGCAAACTGCAGGTAACAAGGGAGTTTACTTCTGATTTACACTGTAGGTAGTGAGCACAGAATCAGTCCTATCAGCACTAGAAAAGATTCCTTATTTACCTTATTTACCTTCCCATAACGAAGCAGAGACCCATCTCTCATTAGACCTTCTACTGATTCACCCTGACAGATGTTGTGAATGTTAAATGTCTGCATATTGCACAAGGTTTAGTAAACGTTGTGCATTTTTTCAGAAGGTCTGAAAGTAGAAAGCAACAGGACTTGTGAGTACACACTGGATGCCACATGATCACCCCAGGTAAATATCATTTCACAGTGGCATTCATCATCTGAAAACATCATAACTCTTAGCCCAAAAGTCTAATTTGAGCCTTACTGAGATGCCTGAAGAGGTATCTATTGGCAACCTTGACTAAGCACTGACCCCAAAGCCTTATATTGCCCTTGCACAGCGCTGAGTCCTACCCAACCCACCCTGATGAGCAGCTGAGTCTAGTAGCCAGGGTCCACCACCATGGACCATAGCTTCCTAAAGGCCTGTACAACTGTCTTGGAAAGTCAACATACAAAACATAACCACTTTTATATGAAAACCATGACTGTTTCTTCAGTGATTCTGAATCTTTCCATTTAACCTATCATGTTGAATTAGGAAAGCGAGAGACCATCATGGTTCACAATGCAGAGCCAAAAGCAGGCAACTCCTCTGAGCAATGCTAGGGTTTTAATGAGCAGCAACCAGAATGACTGTAAACTAAAACAAAATGTTGCAAACTTCAGTGTGCACTGTATCCCTCAAAGAGACAAAGCTGGACGGAAAAAACAAGTAACACTGTGCTCCTGCGGCCTTCCCAATAAATGAAGCTAGTACAGCAAAATCTAAAGGGCCTAAATATATTCTATACATTCTGCTTTGTTACAGAACATAGGTCTAGGTCAAAATCTCCTGAAGTATTATTGTATTAAATTATAGTATACAGTATATTTTAGGATTTTCTTTGAGAAGTGGTACCAAGAAATGTGCAGAAAAAAGGCCTGTGCTGAGCAACGCACCTTGGGAGACTCAGTAAGGGGAGAGGTAAATTATCTTTGAGAGGAGGATTTTGTTGATCAAAAAAGACAGGAAAACATAAGCAAAAAGAATGCAGCACACCATGGGAAGCAAAAACATCTTGGACCTTCTTATGTCTATTATAGGAGTACATTCCTAATGGTGTCAGCAGAAGCTGAAGCTGCCAAGTGATCTTTAAGATTGTTCTTAATAAGAAAGTACCAGAGTATGCCTGGCTGGAGGTGACAGCAAAATCTACTGAAAGGAGAACAGTTGGCAACCTTTAAACCAATCACAAAGAGAAATGCTGTATAGGACCCCCATTGCCATGAGGATCCAGGAGATCACAGAATCACAAAAAGTTAGAGATTGGAAGGGACCTCAAAAGATCAGCTAGTCCAATCCCCCTGTCAGAGCAGGATCACCTAGACCAGGTCACACAGGAACTCATGCAGGCAGGTTTTAAACATCTCCAGAGAAGGAGACTCCACAATCCCCCTGGGCAGGCTGTTCCAGGGCTCTGTCACCCTCACTGTAAAGAAGTTCCTCCTAATATTTAAGTGGAACCTCCTGTATTCCAGCTTATACCCATTGCCCCTTGTCCTATCACTGGACGCCATAGAGATACCTTACATTCAGTAACCCAAGTTGATTTGACAAAGGCACAGCATATTTCCTGAATGCAAAGAGCAGCTGCAGCTTCACCAGTCTCTTTGGATTTCCGCATCAGAAACTTCATTTTCAGCATATTTATATAAATCCTCTGCCAGCCCACACTCATGAAGTGAATTTCCACTTCGCCTAGATGCTGGTGATTCAAGAAAACTGGACTAATTGAATCAGATTAACAGAAAAGCTAGAAGAATCATTATCATATGAGTAATACTATGGCCCAAGAGGTCTTCATAAGCATCTTCCGTGCTTTCTGAATGAGGGAACAATAGCAGAATCTGTACAGGAGACGGTGGATGAAAGGTCAGAATATGTGTGTTATTCATCATTCCTCTGGCCTAGTTGAGGAGTCACCAGTCCACCACCAGAATTTTGGCCTCCACAGGAAGCACACCAATCCGAAATAAGGTTGGGGCTTGATATAAAACAGACTTAACAAGAGTAGCATAAATGGGATGGCAGATGAACCTCAGAGCTCAAACATTATACTTCAGAGTCATAACAATTACTGAAAAAGATTGCATTGCACTAAACTGGCATTCCAACAAGATGCGAACCAATGTTGATGTCTCAAATTTTTGTTTTAGGTACATATAGAGACTAACGGTCAGTCTACAGACCCCACTTCAGAGTTCTTCAGACCATGAGTCAATGGATTTTATACCTTATTTACAACAGCCATTCTGAAAACACCATTAAAGTGCATTTAATTCATCTCCTATGGAATTTGCATTTGGCAATACCAAGCACGCTATCATTAGTCTAGAAACATTAAGTTTGTATGTGAGGCATCTTTTACTCCGCTTGCTTCCTTCTGAAGAAAAACCTCACAGATACCACTCAACTTTCCAGTTGCTTCCCTTTCCCCTTACTCTCCTTACTGCACTGGTGCATCAAAATGATTCATAACTGCACAGGTAAGCAGCTTTTCTTTCTTCATGGTGCCTTTTATGTTATTTCTATATCCTTCTAAACAACCAAAACAAATCCCACTTTGCAAGCTGTGCTGGAAATGCACTTACACAGGAAACCTTGTGGGATGGGTCCACCTTTCAGAATAGGATTACAATAGATGCGGCACAACGGGGGAACAGGAGCCAATCAGTTTGATCAGGGGGAAAGAAGGGATGCTGGAAGGCAAGATAAAACGTACTCCAAACCAAAGCATCTGGGACCTTCCTTACGAGACACCAGTCATAAAACAGGAATTAAATGTATTCTGTGTTTATTTTCACAAATACAAGCATTTCAAGTAGGAAATACTTGAAAAACATTGTTGACTGCCCTCATGTTAAGATACGCAAAATCCTTTTGCCTTTTCCAGCATAGATCAGAGAATAATCAACAGTGGTACTTGCATGAGGAGAGGTACTGCTTCTTCTGGCCTGAGATCCTGTTCAGCCTGAAAGGTTTCTAGATCTGGTACAGGGGGGGAAAACAAGAGAAACCACATGAACATACACCACTGCTTAAATGCCAATGCAAGACAACAACAAAGTTTTGAAGTTGAAGTTAAGAGGTTGTAACCAAAACTTCTGGACTAATTTTGAAACCTTTTTCCTGAACCATGTTCAACATAATCAGTTCCAGTTTTAACACCAGCATTTCTTTTCTTGAAAAAATGTGCTGTGTTGCTCTTTAAGATAGTTTTCTTATCAGCATACAACTAGATGCTCCATGAACTTGTTAATGACAGTTTCTCTCAAGCAGAGGATGTTACTCTGAAATAAACACACTGTCTATTATTCTTTATGGGTTTTAAATCAATAATGCATTATATTTCACTGTGATTATTTGTAGGAACATTCTGTGTAGCTCAATATACTTTAACAAAGGAGCATAATGAAACATACAATTCCTCCTCCCATCAGAAATATATCGGTTTTTACAGCAGAGCAACATGGATTTCTCCAAAAGGGAAATGAAAATTTAGTCATAATATGCTTCGTTTGATCTGTTAAAAATATACATATATTAAACTATCAGAAAATAAAAGTGAGTTTCTCATCTCCCTCTTCCCCCCTGAAACACCAAGGCAGTTTTGCATCAGGCAGATGACTTGATAGTTGCAGTGGTCACCTGAATTTAGGAAGGAGTTCCAAAAAATTCCCTAAAACTTGAACTTTTTGTTGTTATTCTGTTTAACCAATAATGAATAATAAACGTCGCCATTACTCCAGCCTCCCTCCCCTTTCATGGAGTCCTCAGTATGCGTTAGCTTAACATAAATTATTTTAGCAGGTTTGGGGGTTTTTGTTCAGGTTAGCTTTTTAAGAACATTTATCAACTACTTTGACATTTTCCACACTGGCCAGGAGTTCCTTGGCTGGACTGCGCTTCACAGAGCTGGTGCTAATACTGCTCCACTGCCCTAAAACACACAAGAGTATGTTACCCAGTTGATCACTCACTGTGCCTGCTACAGGAACAGCAAACCCTAACATTGTGAGACCATGATGGAATACCCCAAAGAACACAGTAATCAACTCTCCATAGATACAAATATTCCATCTAACTGCACTTTTTAAGTATTATCCTGAAATGTTAACTTTTAAAATGTGAATTAATTTTAGGATTAATAGCACTTGTATTTGCTCTTTACATTCCAGTCTTGTCTCTTCCTAATCCATGCAAAACAAACAAACAAACAAACACTTAGACAAAACTTATTTACAACTATCATGAGCCTTCTATTTCTCTGCACATACAAACAAAAATCCATTGTACAATGAATGGTGTCCGGCTTCTAAGCAGTGAGGGCATCTCAAAGGAACAAACCCTCTCAAGCCACAGCGAAAGATGTATTTGTAGGCTAATATTAACTTCAATGTTTCGTTCTGAACAAGTAGAAGGAAAATAAGATTATCTAGAACGAAAACACTCTCCTCTCCTAAAAGAGAACTTGTACAATCTTACTCTGTTTTTATTCAAAAGGCACACTCCTATTTTTGTAGGCAGGTAATTTGTCAGGCAGAAGGAGTGG
>WEIS01000767.1:0-18740 GCA_013389965.1 Todus mexicanus | reverse complement strand
GGCAAATTCTCCACAGACCTGCTTAGAGGCTACAAGGACACCTTCCTACATTGGTAGAAAGACTTCTGAGTGCAATAGCCCAGTAAGTCAGTTTTTCCTCCCAAGGATAACAGCCTTTCTTTATGACTGCTCCTCTTCCTGAGGAGACAGCCCAAGCCCCATCTTTCAATTACTCTTGTGTTCCTATTATGGGAGAAAACAGGTTTTCCTCTCAATCCTCTCTCAGAGGAAGGTCTCTTACATGAGTGCTGCAAACAAACAATGGAGAGGATTGCATAAGTAGGTGGCAGCTCCTGGAGAAATTTTTCATCATACTGTGGGAATATTTGTGCTATGTTATGACATAGGAATTTTTTGCCAGCAGTAATACGGGAATCATTTTGTCAGCCATCTGAATGTTGAGATGGCATTTTACCTCTAATGTGAGGCTTCTCCCTGATAAGCATGTTCTCCATCTACAATTTTTAACGTGGTTTCTCCTCATCATACTTGTAAAGCATTGGTTAGAGGTGTAATTCTTCACAGATTCTGGAGGTTTTGACCCTGAGATGAGAGAGGGAATTTTTTTTTTTAAGACTGACAGTAATAAACAGTGACCAGGGCTTTTGTTTGAGCTAACCATTCCCAGAAAATACAACCTGTAGACCAACAATATTAGTGAGCGTGACT
Organism: Todus mexicanus; assembly: GCA_013389965.1. Lineage (NCBI taxonomy): Eukaryota > Metazoa > Chordata > Aves > Coraciiformes > Todidae > Todus > Todus mexicanus. The sequence goes on along the minus strand of WEIS01000767.1, from coordinate 18,071 downwards.
ACGTGCTAGCTCAGTATTCCTGATACAAAACATTTGCTAAAGGAATTGAGGTTCTTCCTTCATTTTGTCTTCGTTGTTGCTCTGTCAGATGAGTTGGTTTTAGTCCAAGACTATGGCTACAGATACCGTGTCTGCCTCCTATATGTGGCATGTAATGGTTCTAGCTGAGTTTATTATAGTAAAAGCCCACAGAAGGCCTTCAGTCTTAGTCTATTAATCTCTGGAAAATCCAGAAGAATCACCTAAAAGGCATACTTTAGAAATGGAAAAAACAAAGCTGAATGAAGCTGTGTTCCTCACTTGACGTCTTTATGAGTAACATTTGCAAATGCTCATTTGTCGCACACTGTAGAGTTATAAAATTATCCATTTGTTCAGAATTTTGCCAGTATGAGACGTGGGCTGGAAGTCAAATTCAGCAGGCTCTTGATCATCCTAAGGTAGGTACTGATTGTATTGGACTGCCTGACAGTTCGACATAGCTAAAATGCTTAGGTTAAAGCATCTCCTAATTTCTTTTTTCGGTGTCTTAGAGCAAGCAGTGCCGCAAGGTAGCAGCGCTGCATTTCTTTGTCTTCATGCCGTTCCCCAGTCTCTAGCTGGTCACAAATCACCTGTGGTGGGTGTCCAGCACCTAAGTCCCCCTGCGGTAGGAAGTGGGACTCTGGGACAAATCCTCAGGATTTGCGTTTCTGAGTGAGGAGTGTGTCTACCTTCATGGAGAAATTGTTGCTGCTGCTTGGAATTGCCCCTCTGGCTACAAAGAGAGAGAATGCTCTCCTCTTAGCAATTTTACTTCTTCAGCCTAAGATTTTAGAAGTGCTATCCTATGGCTCTATATTTAGAAAGCTGCCATCCAAAGCTATGTTTGAGAAGAGGTCCTGGAGTGGCCTCTTCCTCAGGCGTGTAACAAAAATCCCCTCTGCCTCCCCAAATTCTCCATTATAAGTAGATTTATCCCGTGTGTCAGTTTTAGGAAAACCTGTTTTTCATTTCTGACTTGGAAAATACAAATAGAGGAGTTTGTACTGTCATAGGAGCCTTCTACTTAAGGGATTGGACTGACAACTTCCTAAAGCTGCAAGTCACGCCCATTTTACAAAGACTAAACTAAAGCACAGAAAAACTCAGATGTTAACATGGGAGAAATATCCCCATAGGGTCACAGCATCTGGACTCGCAACCCAACTGGATTGTATCAGCTATAGTCTGGTGTCAAGCTATGTACAGATACTGTACTAATAGTATCATGCTTTTGTTGAAATAGCTATATAAAATTGAAATTAAATAGATGGAGAACATGCTTAGATGACTTATATTGATAGTCTTCTGTATCCAGCACTCGAAAGCTCCCCGATGCAAGTAAGTACTAATTTTGAACTTGCTTAAACAGGTAAAAAAATTCAGCAGTTTGATGTAACACAAGAAAATCAATAGGCTTTTTTTAAGTAAAAGCAGTGAAGAAAGAAAAGAGCATCAGCTCCCGAGTGGATCTTTTTTGACCCTTTATTTAGCATTTTGATGCTAAATAAAGTTCAGATAGTTCAAATATCCTAGCATAGAGAACCTGCATTCAGAAATGTTCTGCTGGCAGTAATAACCTTCCTAATTTCTCTTTTTTGTTGTTCTGCAGGGGCTTTTTTCCCTTTTTTTTTTTTTTTTTTCCTTAAGTCAAACTAAGAAAAAAACCCCGCCAGGATGTGCCTCATTTGTTAAATTGTTAAATGCGACTTCTAAATACATTAAGGTTTTGGATGCACTTCAGGCATTAAACTTGACAAGAAGCTTTGACTTTCATCTGTCTTTTACAGTTTCACACCTTTTGCTTTCACTGAATATTCCTTTGCTGACACATTCATAATTACCCAGCAAAAGCTACCAGAGCAACAACAGAGTACGGTGACCAGGAAATGACATATAGCAAGATGACAATCAGTGCAATTTTGGCCATCTTCCACTCATTTTTCATCCTCTGATACTGTTTCTGTAACTCTTTATTTCCATGTTTACACCCAAATGTTTCAATAGACCTAGGGGAAATAAACATACAACAGCAAAAAAAAAAAAAAAAGAAGTAAAAAAAGGAGATAGGGAATTGAGGAAATAGCTTCATAAAATGGGCAACAATTACTCTTGTGCTAGTTCAGCACTTTTAACGTATGTTAATGCATGTATGTGACCAGTCTTTCAGAATTCAATGCATTTTTGTTGCACTAACAAGGGCAAAATTCACACGTGTTTCACTGAATAGTACCAGAAGAATTTCCACACACATCAGGTATTCAAGCCAATTGAACGGTGCTTGTGCTAAATATAGTTAGAGAAGTCTTTACTTCCTTAGGTCCGATTTTGCTATCTTGCTCTCACTCTGCACTTCTGAGCTGTGACTAGATATGCTGATATCTACAGGACAGATACCTACAGATTACAAATGTAGCGGCAGACGTTGGCCTTTATTTTTACAACCATAGTTTTTGTTTCAGAGACCTGCGATTAAATGTTTTACCTCTTTTTCACCCCTTGTCAAACATGATATGTGTAGTTCAAATCCATCTGGGTTTTTTTTGTGGAATAGTTGTTGATACACTGTACTTAGGTGTCTCAGATGTCCCTTCAGTATTTCTTCCAGCTGGTTAATTTCTGTAGCCTTTTCTCATGCTTCAGATTTCTCTTGCTGCTATTCATACCCTTTTCCACATCATTAGACAATATACTGAACAGCTCTGGGTTAAAGTCAGGAGTGGCCCTTCTAAGGATTATGCTTCTTACCATGTTACCTATTGACAGAACTCATCTGCTTTCCTATTGCAGTCATGAATACAAATTTAAAATGAAAAGCTTCCCAATTTTCTTCTGCTAGTCTTTGCTTGAAGAAAATAAGCAGTCACTTAAAGAGAAGGATAAAAACATAGCACTGTCGACCACTTACCTGTTGGCCTTCTTGATAGCCTCAAATATAAAGACATAGCTGTATATGATAGCAATCAAAGGAATGAAAAACACGAAGCAGAAGAGCAGCATTGTGTAGGCGCGGACTGAGGGTGTGAAAGTCACGTAGTCCCAGGAGCAGGATGTCAGCAGACCCTCGGGGACATACGCACCTGGAAAGAAAGGCAGGAGAAGGCATAAGCCACGAGATGATCCTTATTCTGAGTGCAGAAGTTAGAGAAAGATACTCAGAAAAACTTGTGATTTAGTCCTACTCCCTTAAAGGGAAAAAGAGTTTAAAAAGATACACGATTCTGCATTTAAAGCACCTCCAGTTCTGCTAAATATCTTTTATCAATGATCAGGATGAGGGGCTCAAGGGCATCCTCAGTACCTTTGCAGATGACATCAAGCTGAGTAGGAGTGTTGATCTGCTTGAGGGTAGAGAGGCTCTGCAGGGGGATCTGGACAGGCTGGATCGCTGGGCCAAGGTCAGTTGTATAGCAGTAGTTCAGCAAGGCCGGGAGCCAAGTCCTGCACTTGGGTCGCAACAACCCNTGTGGATGTGGTGCTGAGGGACATGGTTTAGTGGTGGACTTGGCAGTGCTTGCTTAACAGTTGGACTCTATCATCTTAAAAGTCTTTTCCAATCTAAACAATTCTATGATTCTTTTTATTTTTGTTTTACTCTGTTGTATTTTTGTTTAGCTGTCTAAGGCCTCAGATCAGAAAAGTGAAGAATTGTAAGGTTTTAAATATTGGTTAGAGCTCAACATAGTCAAAGGGCATCTCTCCAAATCCTTGAGTGGGTCTTGGACCTGACCCTTGGACATACTGTTTTTAAATACTGCCATTTCCTGTAAAATTGCTGTCTTCCCACAGAGTGAAATAAAACTGATAGCTACCACTTTTTTTAAGCTTGTGCGGATAAGAGAAATTTCCCGTGCAAAGAAGACAGATCTATTGTGCAGATTGAATTAATTCTGTTGTGAAGCAAACTTGAGTACAAGTGGAAAAATAAAATCATACATACATAGTATGCTGCCTGAAATAAAATGTAATCTCCTTAAAGGAACTATGTCAAACTGTTACGGAGAGAAATTGTCAACAGCAAGGGTTTTTTTACCTTTGGGTTTTCACTTTTTACAGTGATATTTTCTGTTGAACTCTTAAAAATACTGCACCAGATGTGCTTAGATGCATCTAATTACCACGTGAGAATTAGTACTATGGGGTACTATTAGAATCTAATTACAAGATAGCAACACCCTTCAAGCAATTATTCCACCTTCTCCAATTAAGAATCTAGAATCTAAGACTAAATTGACATTTTGTTGTTCTAACAGCTCCTCATTCAACTAAAGGCTGCTTCTCCCGGTGTTGCCGTTTGCCTGCTTAAACATGCTTCATGTCTATGGGGGACCAGAATGACAGTAACAAGACAATAACCAAAATCTGCTGAAACGCTGCTCAGTAACTGAGTTGGTTGCAGCATCCTCTGGGAGAGTCAAACATTGCTATGTTCTCACCTCAGCTGAGCTGACACATTCTCTCCTGGAATTAGGGAGCACAATAATGGGCTGGAGTTTTGAATGATGAGTTCATTCTAACTTACTGACTGAAACTCCTGACTCATAGGAAACAAATTCATCAAATGAGGAAGAAGAACAGAAACTCTTGTTGTTAGAAGTAGCAAAGATCAAGATGCTGCGTGTTCTAGTTTGCAGAGGTAAAATTCAGATTTACAAAAGCAACTGAGTTAGTCATTGCTAAAAGCTGTCCTTATTAGAAGCCTTAGGGAAGACACCTATGGCTGAATGGGGAACGTGCCCAATGCTGCTTCGTGCAATTTACCCATCCACAACACTGCTGAGACTTACTGGAGACGTACTCGCACAAAATACTCCCACCATATTCCTCTTTGATGTGAATAAAGGAATTTAGATTGATGCCACTATCTTATACAGCACCTTTGGGCAGGGAAACATCCATCAGAAAAAACATGACTGCATTTATTTTACTTTTACATTGTTGAATGTGGTTCAATGGAAGTAAGTACGGGATAATAGGCAGGTGCGTCCTTCATCACTTTTGGCCTTGATTTTGTCTTCTGTTCTTTGTTCAGTAAATAATGAGATTAAGGAAAAATGCCGCTGCCAGATAATATGCTGCAATACATGCTAGATTTTTTTTCCCTTTTGATTAGAGATCTTCAGCTTCAATATATATTTTATCAGTTTTCTTCAAATTGATTTATTTAAGCATCATAGACAAGCCATTAATTCAACCCTCTTCTATACCTGCAACCAATCTTTAAGCCAGTGCTATGAAGGAAAGAAAAAAAAATTCCATTCCACTTACTCCATCCGAAGAAGGGCGGGAGGCTCCAAGCCAAAGAGTACAGCCAGACTCCTACCAGGATTATTAGGGCCTTTTTCTTAGACGTCACTCCGCCAGAAGCCAGAGGTTTTGTGATGACAAAGTATCTGTCCAAGGCAATCACCATCAAAGTGATCATAGATGTAATGCCAAAAAGAGCTCCGCAGAAGGCATACAGCTCACAGCCTTGCAATGAAGATGACAGAAGTAGCAGTGAAATTAATCTACCCATGCTAATTAATTTCTGGGAGAGTTCAAGTCCGTTTCTAGTGAATTAATGTCTCCTGGAATTTGCAAAAGCAATGGAACATCAATTCTGCTGCAGTTGTAATGCTATTTCAAAGCCGCTGTCTATCTTGCTAATTACACAGAGATAAACTTCAAACATTTTGTTTGCTTGAATTGCTGGAGACAGTGATACTTAACATATTTTCACTCATCGATTTCTGACGTTTCTAGTGGGATCGTTTCAGCTGTCCGTTAATATCTTGTTCTACTCCAGTTTAACTGCAGCTCCCACACAAGCAGCTGTTTTGCTGAACAATGGGTCACAGCTACTTGCATGTCATGGAACCCCCTGTATCTCGGGGTCAGCATAGCTGAAGTAAATGTGGAGATTATGAATATACTAATGAGTTATTTTAGTTACTCAAACAACCTAATGATTAAAAGCAGGGGGTTGGGTTGGCTTTATTTTAACATGTATGCAATTCAACGCTTCGTGGAACTAAAAAAATATGTGCTCTTGGTCATCAGAGACCAAAATAGCAACATGACTTCTCTGACCTTCCTCTCTGTCAATACCTGCTCAAGAGGCAAAGACTAGCGTTCCTCTTACCACAGCTATATAGGAAGTCTGAAAACACCTTCATTCCACATTTACTTACTGTACAAGGAATCATTCAGTTAATATTTCTACTGTGAAAACTCCCTTTTGCCAGGCTTTCTTGCCTCACTTTGGCAGGTGCGAGTCCCAGAGCAGGTTGTTTAGAAGAGCTTTTAAGCTGGTGTGTTGAGGAGTGGTGCTTCCTTATCACAGGACTCTGCCAGTAACTAGGCTACGAGATGACAGGACTAGTCCTGTGCCTTATGTTGTCAACTTTGCCTTTGTATCTAGCTCACATATGCAATTTTCCTCTCAGTGGTAGGAATGTATTTATTGCTCACAGCCAAAAATATTCAAAGAAACATTTGTGTACAACATGGAAACAAGGTTGAGAAACGTTCTCAACGTTGCAAGTGTACCTGAGAATAAGGCAATAATCGTTTAACCGCCACAATGGTAAGCACGTACTTAGCGATATCTTAGAAAGAATATATACAAACCTTTCTCACCAAAAATCCAGCGTTTGTGGAGGCTGTTGGTGAAAAAAACTGGAGACTGCGTAATGGACATCAGGAAGTCACTAACAGCTAGATTGATGATGAATGTGTTGGCTGGAGTCTGAAGGCTCCTACTCCTACAGAGATCAGAAGGAATGTTGCTAGACACTGCTGCACTGTCAGGTACCTTCTCACTCTTTGCTGTGAGCCTTGGCAGCTTCACAATACCAAGGCACACTAGATAGCAAGCTAGAGCAGAGAGCTCCTCACTTCCCTCATGAGAAGACAAGCAAGGCTTAGCTCTATGTCCTTATACTCCTGCGCACTTCAGAGGTTGCTGTGATAACCTGCTCAGTGATGGCTCTCCATCAGATTGTTCTTTAAGTATCCTGACCCAGCACACTGCCTGCCCGTGATTAACTGGAAATTAAAGTTGATGTACTCTATGGATTTCTGGATCTGGGTCGTGTTAAGTGGGGGGAGGGGAGCGCATTTTCCACTGCTGCTAAGATCAGCAGTGACTTCCAAACACAGGGATTAAGCAAACTCACTGTGTACCAAATGAAGCATTTTGTTTTACATTAATTCTCCTCTACGACACTTACTTCACTGTCCCAGACACTGACTTTCAAGAGAGCAACAGTCAGCCTTCAGTGTATGCTGCCTATGTATGTTATTCACAGTATTATAGTACAGTGTTTTAAAAGGTACAAATAACAGCTGCATTGAGGGCTCAGTGTAACTTTTTCGCTTCTTTCTCCAATTTTCAGTCTTAGACACAATTGCAAAATTGTCAGAATAAATAATGGGTTCTTTGCACTGATCCAGAATCAATCACTAGGGCTACTGTCCCCTATCTGTCAATTTAGGAGCAAGGAGATATTATTAGTAGGTGACTATGGGGCACTTGTAGCTGGTCAGTACTCTGCAAAGTCACCAACCATATTCCTGTTTCAGGCTGCTGGTTGTCTTACAGTTTGCCATTACTTGGGGCTGCTTTGTAGGCATCTGAGGCGTTCTCCAAACCTCTGATGTGCTTGTTACTTTGCTATCAGCATCCCTCTCTGCCTTCGTAACATCTTCAAATGAAGATAAGCTGCGTCCTCCAGTGGAACTGCATTCCTGTAGGGCACCAGCTGTAGAGCTAAGCTAGCTCGGGTACTTCATCCTCACGTATCTGATCTGCATGCCAATGCCTTTTCTGTTCTCAAGGCCATGTCATTCACACTCAAGTGTTGGTATCTACTCTGAATGCACACACTGAATGAAACTTACCATGACTGTGCCACGTAAATACAGTCTCGAGACCCATACTACTTTTGTCCACACTCCAGCGATTTAAGTCAACACAGCAAGTTATCATGTAATTGCTATTATTTTGGTTCATGACATTAGTACCTAAAGACCAATCATGAAGTAGAAACTCAGTGGCCTTGACATCATGCCAATGCTCTGCCCCAGCATGACAAAACAGAAACAACAGGGTGAACGTGAATGGTGAAAATACCACACTGTTGTCAGAGATGCAATTTCCTTCAGGTAGAAAAGTTGGAGTGTGGCCTTAGTTACAAAGAACTAAGCCAAGTATTAGAAAATGTAAAAACAAGAGACTTGGACAGCAGGGAACAGAGGAGGAAAAGAAAGTGAGTAGCAAGCAGCAGAAGGAAAGAAACACCTGAAACAGAGAAGAAATGTGGGAGACACGGGTGCAAAACATCCCATCAGTACCATGCAGACACAGTTCAGTCAGCAGAAAATAATTCACTGGACAGTTTCTGCTTTGGCTGCTTTTCAATTGCCTGGCAGATCTGGTTGATTCTTTGCAATTTTGCTAAGAGTTTTGCTGTGGCTGTGGTTAGTGAGAGGAAGTCAGAGGGAAATGGCAGGTTGCCACTTTCTTTTCCTACAGCCGTGTGTCTTGGTACATTGTAGTATATCTGCATAGCAATCTGATAGTATGCCTGAGCTGTATTGACAGAGCACGGTCAAGGTACTGTTAAAATTCATACATTTGAATATTTATAAAAAACATCCAAAAGAAAGATACCTGCAGAAAGCGTAGATGACCAGGAAATTACCTAGAGTTCCTGTGATACCCACTATAAGAATGACTACTCCAATTGTATAGTGGGCATGGTCTGGGACATCCACGGTAGGAAAGGCACCAGGAACATCTTGCACTGTCATCTTCTGTGGAGTGAACAAGAGTTCATAGGTATATTGCCCGATTTCACTGAATAAGCTGACATGTGCTTCTCTAGAAAAGGAAATACTCAAGAATTCAAAAAGACAGCAAGCAAAAGAAAGGTCAGAATAAGCTAAATGCTTTCAAATGACGTTCGCTGTCAAGCACCTTCAGGGGATAAATACGCCATCAGCAGTGCAAAGGTCAAAGGGTGGTTCATGTGTTTACCGTTGATTTCGAATTTTGGTGAAGAAAAGCAATCTATTCTCTCCCGAAAGAAAGACAGGGACACACAGGAGAAAAAGACAAGAAGTGACTCTTTTCTTTGCGTCTGACATTAAGTAATGCAGTACTTATCAACAACTAATTTTTCTGTAGCCTTCGTTTCAGGAAAGTTTCTGTACCTGTCAAGTTTGATTTCTGTCATCCTCTGACATCCCAGGCTAGACTTCTTTAATCAAGCAGAATTGAACTTCTATGGATAATCATGCATTTATTCCGTCAGTAGTATGACTATTTCATTTCTCCCACTGAGTAACACTGAACTGCGAGCTGCCCTCAAGACTTGGTTACCTAAAGCCTGGTAGCATTGAACAAGAATCTTTTGGAAACTAAACTAAGGATCAGAAAAACTAAACCATAAATCCTCTATACCTTAAGCCTGGTTTCCATGCAAATTCTCTTCTCACTCTGCACTGAAAATATTTTGTTCTCTGTGAACTATGTGCTAAAGCACTTGATGAAAGCGTTTGTGTCGTAATCATTTAATAACTCATAGCAAAATTCAGTAGCCACATCTGAAGACTACAGCATTTAAAACAATAATTTTAAAACGTTTTTTATTTAAGTATCAGGAGCCACAAACACATTTTAAGTGACTCTGGGTTAGCAATGAAGCAAACAATAAGGCCGCACCCAGGAAGCAAGGTGACCTGACAGAAATTGAAGAGAACAGCTGCCCAAACCATCACTGTTCTCCTGCCTTTTGATATAGGTCAGGCAAGGAGACTTAAGCACTCACCTCTGTGCAGCTGCCACTGTCCTAAACCTGCCTTGGCAGCAGCTCCAACCAACTAATGGACTCATGCGAAATACCAAGCCTCGTCCTCATTCGTCTGCATGGACAGATCCTGTCTTTCTTCATAGCCAGGCTTTCCTCACCATGGGTGGCACTCGCTGTGACACGGCACACCACGACCACTGCTCATATCTCAAGCCTGCAAGCTGCAGCCACGGCATTCCACAGCTACTAAGCCCACCAGGGCTGAGAAAAACCCAGGAAACATTCTGAATAATTTGTAGGCTGCTTGCTGCAAATACTGTCAAGTTGGCTGTGGCCTAGGATCCAGGACAGGGGAATGGCCTGCACCAAGGTCTCTGTCTGTACCAAGCTTGAGAAGCTCTATGAGGCTGGATATTTCCTTCCAATCACAAGTACTGGCAGGTGGTGGTAGAGCTGACATGCAGTCATTCCTCCCCAGGAAAGGGAAGGCTGCTGCTAGGAGAGGAGGAAAGTGCACAGAAACAGTCACGAACTTCTCCCTTTTATGCTACGGTCATTGTTAGTAGTTGGCATTCGCCATTAGAGCGCAACTCAGAAATGCCTTTGACAACACCCCAGTTATCAAAGGAAATGGGTATTTTCAGACAATAGAGACAGACATTACTTCTGAATACATCTGTGAGATTGAGTTGAAGTTATTAGAGACGGTGTCTATTTAAAACCAATGTGCCAGTAGCAAGAGGTGAACCCCAGGAGTGTCTGGAATTCTGGAAGAGATGGTCTTTACGTGCTGCAGATCTGCCTCCAGCAGCCCTTAACAACTAAAGTGCACTCCCTGGGTTTCTACATTAGCAGCAACGAAATGCTGGACAAATACTCTGATCTTAGAGAGAGAAAATGTAGCTCTGGCTGTTACTGTAATTGCAGCAAAATGTTAAGGTTGATGAACTGAGTGTCAGTACCATGGCATTTATCGTTCAGGTTCCTGCAGCAAAGTGTAAGCTGGCATCACATCATCAATATCAGTGGGCATCTTGTCTAGGTAGAAATTGCTGTGCTTAATGCTCTGCCAGTAAAATAACAAAAAAAGAAATCCCACACTAATGGCACGTGGAGGACAGGCAGAGGTAGAACTGTTTTAAAAAGTGAGATCAGCTCTTGTTTGGTTTTGTTTTTTTCTCTGTAGCCTTGTGGCCAGAAGAGTTTTTAACTGCTGTTCTACAGAGAGTTAATGAGGATTATTAACGGAATGGAGATTTCTGATGTTTTTCCCTGTAGCTATCCATTTAATCAGAAGTGGATCAAGGTAACAGAAGTAAAGCGACTAAAGGAGCTTGTTTTGGCTACAAAGAACAGATTAAAATGGCTTTAATTTGAATGAAATTCCTGGAGGACTAAGGACAAGGAAAAGTTTAAAAGATAAATATAAATACACGGAGAAATCACAAGAGACGAAAGGTTATTTAAGGGACAGTAGAAAACTTTAAAATGATGTATTAGGGAATGAAACAAGTTGCGAGTCAATAAAAATGTCAAGTGTGACAAAAACAAAGGAATAATATTTATACTGGAGCACTGATAAGACATAAACAATACTAAATATATAGACCAAAAAAAGTCTATGGCAAAGAGAAATAAATTCACATTTTAGCGTGGACACTTCCTGTAGGCCTGGGATTTTTACCACAAAGTCCAACTCTGGCTGTTCTCTAAGAGGAAAAAGTCGATTGCTTAAAAAAGTAATTTCACTAGGTTTTTGGGTTTTTTTGAAACTACAGATCTGATTCAAAGCTTCTCTAAGTCAAAGAAAGGTACTAGGTGACCAACAAGTAATGAGATGGGGCCTAGGCACTTTAAATTCATCACTAAGTTACATACATACAGCTTTCTTGCTAGCAGATGAAAACACGTGCCTGTATCACATGCTCTAGATCTCCTACAGGAATTGCACACCAAGGGAAAGGACAGGGACGAAACAATAATGCTTGAGGAAATCAAGTCGGCAGGATAATCAAGAGATTGGACAATTCCCAAAATTTTTCTCTATTCAGTTTCTCTGGCCTTGTTTAAGCCGCCTTCTGTTGTCGTCCCACCAGTAGGGATGCTTGATTGTCAGGGGAAAAATTAAAATCCCGCTGTAGCAACTGTCCTTCGAGAATATTCTGAACAGCTTATTTCAATTGCATTGATAATACAAGGCATTGTTGCCTTGGATGTTTTTCTGTTTACCTTTCTTCCTATAAGCACCTTGTAATGAAGCTAAGAGAAATGAGCAGGCAAAACCAGCACTCCGTTGTTTCTCTTCCAAGCAATATGACGACACAGTTTGTTTAATTTACCATGATTGAGAACATCACCAAAGAACACAAACTGAAATTGGAAGTTAAGAGGTTGGACATTTTCCAGTGGATGGACAACAGACTGCAGTCAACAAGCAAAAGATGGTTGCGCCTGAGACTCTGGGCCACTGGGTGCCAGTATACCCACAGACCAACCGTGCTGTGGGTGGCTTCGATCAGTATTAATTCTATAGGAAACAACTGAATTCACTGGGAAGCACCAGCTTCCTGACTGTCCATCAACATAAATATTGCACATTTCTCAAGCAAGCAAACAGAACAGTCATGGAAGCTGTGGAGGACATCAAGGTAGTGACTATAACATAACAATTTCTTCACAGTATGTGCTGAGGGTCAGTTGGAGAACAGGAACACCACTAGCCAAGGACAGCATTTCAACCTTAAAAGCAGGTTTTATAATATTGCTTGGGTGTGTACGAAAACTGGCCTTTTGCTAGAACTGTAAAAGAATGGGGGTTTAATCTCCGATAGGCATGCCGTTTATTGTTTGTTTACAGTCTAGTTTTGCGGAATCAGATGGATAATTTTGCTGTGGTGAGGAATTTGGGAAATCCCACCCCAATTCCAGCCAGAATTCCTGACGAAACGCTAGCCTGCCTTTAGCCAGGACCGGGTGTTTCACAGAGCTGTGACACAGGCGTAACAAAGAGTCATGCGGGAATTTCATTTTCAGTATAGTCTTAGCAGTTGGTTTGTACCCTAAAAAAAGGGTCATTATCCCTTTGAAAGGATAATCTTAATGGAGGATATTTTTATCCTCCATATATAGGTGTAATCCTTTCCTAAAACCTCCTCTATCATTTGCCTCAGTAGAGTCAGTGGCAGGAAGTTCTCAAGTTACTCTACATGAGCGTGTTTCCTTCCAGCAGGTTTAAATGTGTCCTTACGGACACACTATAGAACAGAGGGCAACAGCTCAGTTTAATGCAGCCTGCCACCTTCACATGCTCATTGTTCTCCCTAAAGGAATGCTTGGCTACTGCCTTCGACCAAACAGCCACAACAGAACTGACCGTATTCTCCGTTATCATTCAGCAAACTTGACAGAGACCTACAAACCTGAGATGCTTTGGGGGAGTTTGGAGAAAAGGAAATATTTGCTAGATAAATGTGTCCAAATCCTTGCTGTTGTCGCCTTGCCTGTGGAGGCTGCAGCACAATGTGGAGCCCAGTTACTTTTTATTTATGGCCTGCTGCCACAGCTGGCTGCAAGGGAGGCACAAATCTTCCTGGAGGGCCAATCTGAGGAGCCAGGCTGCTTCTTTGAGAGGAGAGCGGCACGCAGGCTTTTCTGCTAAGGCTTCATGTGAGCAGAGAATGGGGGAAAATGAATCGGCCCCAGAGAACATCAGTGTGAGGCAGAACTTCTATTTCACCGGGAAGTTTTTCAAGACCTTGCAAGACACTGCTCTGAGGAGAGTTAAAAGGATAAAATAAGTCCTTTGCGGTCCAGGACAAAACCATGATTCCTAAGGGTTCTAGATTAGGTTTATATCTAGATCAGATATAAAACGCAGGAGTGTTTGACGCTTGCATCTATTCTGTCTTGGGAAACTGTTTATTATACACTTTTTCCTAAACAGGTTTTCTAAATAGTTATTTCATAACTGATTTAAAAAATACCCACCCAAACCAGCTCACCTCTGAATAACTCATAGTAGAAGACATGCCATTTTTCAAAGTCCAAGTCCTGCCCATAGCATGAGAAAAACCTGTGTGTAAGTGGGAAAAAAAGGACAGCATGCAAAGAATATGGTTCAATCATTACTGGGGAAAAAAAATCTGTTCCTTTTTGGACTAAGAAAAAAATCCTATCGCTTAATTACTGTTCACTTGGTAGTGTTAATTACTGAATTCCTACTAAAGCTAAGAGTGATGAGGGTAGAAGAAAGGCCACGCACGTAAATACTTAGTACTGAGTATAAATCACATTTGATATAGCCCACTCCTCACATCTTCCCAATGGCAAGAGCATGAAGCAAGATTTAGTTTATACTTACAGGGAAAGAAGAAATCCTCACAAGGCCATTTGAGGACTTGAACATATTTCAGTGCTGGCTCTGGCTGATTGTTTTATTGGTGTGGCGTTGTTTCAAAAGCCAAGAACAGAAAAGACTAGGACATGAACATTTGTCATCTATTTCTCCCTCAACATCAGGTGGATTGTATCTAATTTGGTGTAAAACAAGACAAGGAAAGGGAAATCGGGGCTGCTATGTTGCTGCTTTTTTTGAATTCATCCGGCTTCAAACTGTAGGCACTGATTTTGCAGAATGAATGGTTTCATGAAGTAAAGCCCAAGTTTTGGCAGGCCCACGTGTATCAGGTTTCTTTGTTCTTTATTTTCCTGCAAGTAACAGGTAACGAAGCCTCTTATTTACACAGTATGACTTACACAACCAATGGCAGTGTTAGGCTTTTTACATTACGAGAAATCATATAGTTTAGAAAAACTACCACAACAGAAATACTGTAATTTCCTAGGGTTTCTAGGTGTGGTGTTTGCACTGCCTACCTACAAGAGGCCTTGAACAACTGAGAGCATGCACTTAACTTCGTGGTGCCTTGCTCTGATTTCTGAGCTTGCCTCTGTAGGCACTTACTCTGACAGGCATCACAAAGAGGAGCGTAATCTCACCTCAATTAAGGGTTTCAGCAGGGTGACGCCAACTGCTAAGCCCCCTCTCCAGTAGGCAGCAGGGCTTTCCATAGATGATGTTAGTCCAACCGAGCAATTTGGAGAGCAGATTTTGTATCCTATCTTCCGGATTTAGTCTCAGTCGAAAGCAGCACATACTGCTTTCAGCCCTGAAATTGTCTTAAACCAATCGCTCTGTCAAATTATAATGCGCAAAGTTTGAAAGTACAGCCACTTGAGCGAGGGAGAGGAAACAGACAGCTAATTACCTCTGGCAGCAGAATAAGCAAAAAAATCTATTTTTCATTTTCCGATGTAGATCGCTCTGTCCCCAGCATCCTTTTCCATTTTGCCATGTGCTCTGCAGTCCCTCTTCTCCCTCCCTGCTGTGTTCTGCTATCCCCTTTCATATGTTATCCACCTAATTTAGTTTGTAAGCGCCTTGGCTCAGGACACTTCTCTGTTTATTTTTCTGTAATACACTGCACACATTCAGGTTTTATTAAAAAATAAACAAGCAGACTGAATTTTTACTATGCAAAGAATCAAATATTTACTGGCCCATCCTTGTTAATTAGGATCAAACAAAAATGCCCAATCCAACATCCTGTATGCATAAAAACTTTTGCAGTGTTTGAAACTTGCACACCATTTCAGATGCCCACTGAGTTAAGCAGGTAATGCCAAAATACCTGGTGTGACCACATCAAGATTTTACGTTGAATTTCTGATTTAAAAAACTTGAAAAATGAGCTTAAAATATTTTTTTGTTGTTCTTTACTTTTAAACAGGCTTTTGTATAAACAGCAGGTGAACAAAACTTTGTAGTCCTAATAGCATAGATTGAGATACGCAATCAGGAAGAGGACTTGTGAACTTGTTTGGGTCAGGTTTCTGAGATGGAATGGAGAATATTTTTAGTGAGCGCAAAGAAATTCCATCCCAAAGTGTCACCGTAGCAGAGTCTCATTTTCACATTTCTAAGGAATTTTTTAGTCCTTTTTAGTATTTAAGAACTGAGAAAGAGCTTTGATAGAACTTACCTGGGAAAACCTTCAGAACAGCTCTCTTGGGTAACTGCAAAAAGCAGCTCCTTAACATTTCTATAAGCACTCCACAGCACTTACAGACAATTACAGGAACGACACGGATTTCAGCCTTGAATAATAACACCAGATCATTGTGTTTGAATTGCCAAACAGCTGTTCAATGCGCGAGAACATGTTTTGATAGCTCGCAACATATTTAGTGTACCTTGCCATTACATACTCCTCCCTGTCTTCTGCCCGTGTAACTGCTGAAAAACGCTGCTTCTACAGTCCTTTCTGCAGTAAATATACAACTCAAGGAATAAAAAGATGTTAAAGTTTTCATTATATGTATTATAAAGTTTTCTCTATATATATATTATATTGTATGGACCTTAAATGTCCATGTACAATTCTATAAATGCCAGTTTTGCCAGCAGAACTACTTGCTTCAGTTTTTATTAACAGAAAACACTTACTGTTGGGGCTCTAAGAGGCAGGTCCATCAGTGTGTAGGCTTTGGCTTCCCAGTCATTCCATGCAATGAAGGACTTCGCAATTTTGGTGCTGTTGGGGTCCTCAGAGGAGCAAGAGATCCCCCTTTGAATGGGCTGATTCTTCAGGTGAACAAAATCTAAGCAAAAACAGAGAAAGAAAAGCTCTCCTCTGAATTGAAGTCAGCCAGTTTACCTTTTTGTGTGTGTGTGAGTAAAGCAGATTGTTAGATTCTCTGGAATAATGTGAGATGCAGTGCTGAGTTTCTCACTGCAGCTTCAGATTGTTTCACTCCATCTTCAGCTTAGCAAAGGGCAGCAGCAGCAGCTTCCATTTAAATATAGGAGACAGGCAGGGTCCGCACATGCCCAGTTTGAAGCTTGTTCCAGCCAGATTCCAGCTTCACTTTAGTGACAGCATAAACCCGATGCTCACTTAAAAGTACTGTTATCTTTTTTTTGCCTTTGGCAGATTTACGTCTGAATTTTAATGCTATATCCACATTATCCCGTACGAAGACAAACAAGCTAAGAGGTTGATTGCACTATCTGTCTTAAATATTAGACCTTACTGTTCGTTTTCGCTGTACTGGTGGATAAGGTTTTCGTGGTTTGCTTTTAAAGAAGATGTATGTGAACAGTTCTGCTGAAATTGTCTGAACTCAAATACATTCTGATATTTAACAATGTGCTTGTGTGCACTTCTGTCTTGGAGGATTTAGGTCATGGTTGTTTGCTGGTCCACTTCTAAAAATAAACGAAAAATAGGGATAAAACCCACTGACATCATCCTTTTCTGATCTTAAGTTAAAATTAAAAATAAAAGGGACACAAATACCTTCAGCAGAGATGAGCAATTAACCACTTACTCCAAGAAATGTCTGCTTTCTTTCTCAGTTGTGTTTAGTTAGGGCATACACGAGCAGATTCTTTTTCATGCAGATCTTCCTTTCTATTGCACTGTGCAAAGAGATGTGAATTGCTGTATTCCCAGTTGAAGGCCCATTGCTGTGGTGAACTGAAATTTGACTGCAATAGAGAATTAGGCACAGAGTGTGAAAAAGCTGTTCTAGCAGATACTGCAGCCTGCATATCGCAGAGTTCAGGCCTTCCACCCACCATCAAAATGACACTAATGCAAGCTATTGGCTTCGTTGTGGTTGCTAATAAAAATAGATGGTGAAAACTGCTTCCGGAAAACCTTTGCGAGAAGATTGAGACAGTAACAGTGGGAACTGTATTCCCTCAACTTTGACAAATTCCCCTTTCTCACGTACCTTTCCTTAAATTAGCACTTGTAGTACCTAACGCCAAATTGAAAGGGGATTGCATTTATAAGCATGAACAGTAGCTGTGCCTCTGTATCAAAGGGACTCACCTCCAGTGCTGCAGATTTTCTTTCCTGGGTAGTCATTTAAAGAAGGTAGCATTTACCTTGTGTCACCAGGCCTCTGAACACTAACCAGAGGAGACGCTTCTTAGACTACAGGCTTTCAAACTGAGAGACCTTAAAAACAATTCTTAACAGACCTGTTGCAAAAGAGAGAGATTTCAGTGAGTATCCCTGGCCCACAGTGTTAGGTAGGTGCAACCAAGCTAGATTTAAATTGAGCCCAGAAGTGGCTAATCACCTGAAAATCTTCAGCTTGGTCAGTGTCTGAGATTCTATGGTCATTTTCTAGGGTGTGCTCTTCTCTTCTCCATGTGTGACATGAGGCACAGGAATATCAGGT
>WEIS01000749.1:0-10503 GCA_013389965.1 Todus mexicanus | reverse complement strand
CCATTTACTTCAGCTGACTTATTCTCTTATTGCATTTCCTATATTTACTCAATGATCAGAAATAATTTGTGCCCTTGTCAATAAGACTTTAGAGGGTTGACAAGTTTTTTAAACTGCTTTCACCCCTTCAGTCAGCTTCCCAAAAGATCTTACGAAACAGTATGCTGTGTTAATTGTAGTTCATCTCCTCGACATCAGTGGTTTTATTAACAGTTATTCTTCATTCCTCCTATAAGGAGTATGAGTAAATAAACATATGCTGATGCATACACCCTGGAAAACTTAAGACCAAAAAGATGAAGTCCATCCATTATTAAAAAAAAAAAAAAAATCATCTTAATTTAAGCAAATAAGCGTGAGTTCTACTTACCCCACTCACTACCATCTTGTACAGATAAGTAACAAAGGGCTGCAACCTGTGATTAAGGCAGCCCAAAAATAAAAGGTAGGCAATGAGGATTTACTGTTCTCAACAGCTGAGACATAGAGTTATAGAAGTAATCTGCACAAATAATGTGGACTATTTTTGCAATAGACACAGAACTGACAATCAGGAATTCCCTGAGTTGTATTCTCATATACTTATCTGATATCCTCTATTGTTTGGGGAAATCACTTTCATTCATTTGAATGGGAAGTTAGCACTAAAATATCTTTAAAGTCTCTGGTGTCAGAATACTAAGCAAGAAAATACCAATAACATATTTCAATTGTGCATGTGTATGTGTATTAAAAACATCTCTATATTTACTTACAGAAACAGTCACTGTTATTAGCATATGATGGATTCTTTCTAAAAGTACCTCCTTTGTCTATAAAAAAAAAATGATTATTGACTGAAGAAAACAAAAAAGTTAATAGGAAATCATTAAAAAAAGAAAATGCAAATACTTTAGAACAAAAATGAAATATTCTAATAAAAATATACTTAAAGCATAAAAGGTTCAAGGCTGAAATTTAGCAAATAGACTTACTATAAGGATAAGTTTCAGGTTTTAAATTAGAATGATCTGAAAACACTGAACACATTAAACATGACCTTTAAGCTTCAATTTTGTGTGTGGGAGTGTGAGGTTAATGAAATAGCTGAAAGATCATATTTGTAAGAAATCTGCCTTCTGATGGAAGCAATGTTAGTCTAGCCAATGCTGTTAACATTCTCCACAGTCAGTAGACTCTAAGGTCTGACACGTTATTTATTTGATGAAGTGTTTTATTCTTGAGTCTCATTTTTTTTATTTCCTTTGTTTTCTTCATGCTTTCCATGATTTCAAGTGCAAAAATAAAGAGATGACCTTTTGGCTAGGTCAAAACTGTACATCCAAAACTTGTAGAGCATTTGGACTGAGAGAAAAACTTGGTACTTAACACCCTCCAGTCTTGGGTCTGGTTTTGTTTGTACATGAACTGTAAGATGGGTGTTAAACTTGCTATGTTTATGTGCATAGAAACAATTAGTTTATCTTTTTTCATCACTCACTGTGTCGTATACATAATGTTTGCTCTGTAGTTTTTAGATTTATTTCTTCCTGGCAAATAAGCCTCCAAGTCCAAGAAGTAATTTGCTTCCCTAGTGAAGCTATATGGTTCAATAACAACCCCAAAAATAGGGAAGGAGTGAAATATCAAAGCTATTAAAAACAAAAAAAAATCTTATTGTGAAGATTGATACGGAAGTTGATGATTCTGATTGAGTTTCACAGTATTTCCTCAATAACATTCATTTTTTTATTACTGTCTCTAACAGGTGGACAACTTGGCCAGGGATATGAAGCGGGTCCACTTAGGTCTTTTCCTAACATGAAACACTTCCAAAATAGCTTCTTGTTATTTAGCAGATAAATGGTGTAAAGTTCCCACTGGCCTTTCTTTGTCTGTCTTGTATCTTACCGTTGTCTTGTACATCACAACCTGCTTTTTAGCAGGAACTTTTCAATGTGCCTTTCACCCTCCGTGTTCTTTTACACACACAGAAATACATTAAAAAAACACGTAAAAAGGTACAAAAGACTTGAGACTGTCAGCATTAGAATTACGTGTGTAGTTTTAATTTGGTCTCTCTTGTATACATGCTATGATGCAGCTGTTAACATTTTCCAGACAACCTCTACCTCAATCAGTTCAGAGGATGGACAGAGCTTACTAAATGAGAAGCTGTATAATTTCTCATTTGTCCTCATTTACGACACATAATTAAGCTTTGGGTTTTATGAAAAAATATCCATTTTCTCATGGTCATTTCTACAATACTCACCATTGCAGTGATTCTTTTGCACAGACATTCACAGACTTACAGTTTGTAAGACAAAAAGTCTGTTACTGGGATTTTTCTATAGGATGAGGAAAACTTGGGGGATCAAATCTATTGAAGAGTAGGTACAGTTACTGCCTGGAGGACAAAAGTAGTCTAGCATATTCAGCTGAATTGGATGAGATGCTGAACAGTTCTTCTCATGAATTCCTATACTTTACAGGGCTGCTCCATAAATGAATGACCATTGCTATTGATTATCTTGAACAACATAAAAAACATCTCCATCCTATGTGACCATTAGTGCAATGCAGGGACAGTTTCCCATGATGATCTATAAGTAACTTACCCATGTTTGAGTTTGACTTTCATCAGTTTTGTACCAGGAACTTCGGCGGGCAAAGTCTCTCCTCTTTCCTGCTGCCCCATCTCATGCAGGCTATCCTCATCCCAAACCAGTCCTTGATTTAGCTCTTTCACCTCGTTCTTCTTACATACTCCCCTGCTCTTTCCCCTTCATTTTGGTTTGTTCCAGTCTGAATGTCTAAGGTGTTTGTACCAATTCACATCTGTTTGCATTACCGCTCCACAGATCCTCATTTTAGTCCCCAACTTCTTCTTATTAAAGTTTTTCTTTCTAGTTTCTCCCCAGGGTCACCACACAATCTCCTCATGTTTATGTGTCAGTCTTCACCTGAGACTAAGGAAGGTGTGTTTTACCTCTTTCTCTGCCTGAAGCTAGCCTCTTTGTCCATCAGCGAGTGATATCCTACTTCTTCTTTAGATTTTCCTTGGATTTTGGACTCCTGTCTCCCAATAGCATTTCTCATTTTCATCCCTCTCTCCTAGCCTGTTTATCCCTGAATCTCCTGCACCTTCTTGAGCTCCTGACATGGACTACTATTTGTGAACTCCTTATCCTAATCTACTCCCTCTGCTATCCCAGACATTTCCAGCATTTTCCTGTGTTTTAGTCAAATCTTTCCTTTCTACTCAGGAGGGCAGCAACAGGAGAAACACAATGTGTTTGTGGAGGAGAGGCCCCCACACCCTCCCAGGAGACCCAGACAGCAGCAACAGGTCAATTTGGCTCAGCTCATGCAGCTGCGGTGGAGACATACACAGATGCGAGCTGCAGCATCAGTAACCACCTGAGCCACTCCTGAGAACACGCAAGGGGAGATTTTTCAAAAGCCTGTAAATTTGCCAGATTTTGGCAGTTTCTCTCAGGGATAGCACAAGGCTTATCCTTGACAGAGGAACTGAACCTGACCATCTTGTCAATTCATGCACCAAGGCTCACATTGTCTTATTAAAAAGGTACCAAAGTTTCTCACTGCAGTGAAAATCTCCCCATCCTCCCCTTTCTTTTATTCTCAGAAGCTGCAAAAAAAAAGCTAAAGTTAATATCTTATAAACAAAAACAAACACTCTTGCCACAGCAGCTGTCAAGGAGAGTTCAGCCTTTACAGTCTAAGTCTGGCAAAGTTAAAAGAAAACTACAATGGAGACCTGCAATAGGACAAGTCATGAAATGTGAATTATGGGTAGTCCTATTGATGCCTCCTGTACAAAGGAAATCACAGTAAATTGACCTAGACTTCTACTCAGATTTGGTTTATGTTGTCTTTTAGGGCTTTTTCTTATGCCCAAACCTCAAAGATATGGCAAGACTCACTTTTGTCTGCTACTATCAAGAAAGAGGGACTGTGACAGTGGACCTGAGCAGATGAACAGTAACTATTGGATACCGTGCAAATATACAAAAACAGATGCACAGAAAGCTGTATACAGGTCCAAAAGAAGGCAAGTAAAATTCTACCTTTCCTTTTGTTTCTCCCTCTGTGTCTCCTGTGCTGTTGCCCTAAGACTGAGTCATTCCTTGCTTCAGGCAAGCCTATTGCCTCTTAGTACAATTCACTGCCTATGAAACACATGTGCTATTTCTATAACAGTAGGAACTTTAATTCTGCTATGGGTTTTATAACAGCTTATAACAGGGATGGTTGCTTCATCATCCATTCCTATATTTCTCTGGGTTTTTGTTGGGGTTTTTTGTCACAATGGATTATTTCCACCTCTAAGGCAGGAATTGCTACTACCACAGTCATTGAGCTAAATTTGCTAAACTGACTGTCTAGGTATAAATAAATATCCTCCCTTTTTTCCTCTTATTTCCTAGATACATCTTTCCTTCTCTAACCTTCTCACACTGGATTTTTCTTTCTTCCCTTCCTCAAGCATCCCCAGATGTCAAAATATTGTTGTCTTCTTATAACATCTTTGGAATCTCTTTGCACTCATTTCCACTATGGTCCCACTGGTGCCCACTCTCTCTGCTCAGATGATACTTTCAATCAGCAAGCAAATTCTCCAGCTGTGCTGTTTAGCATGATGTGAAACAAGCTGATTAGTAACAGCAGCACCAGGAGTAATTAAAAAAGAAACAAGAAAGAATTAACAAAACCCCCCAAACCTCATTGAACACAGAGTTCTCCCTTAACACTTGACCTTTCTTCCTTTTAGAAAGAAAATCAACATTTTTAAACTAAATGTTTGCCTACATACTTCCAGTGAATCCAAAATCCATCTTCTATGTATAAAGTATTAGAAAAAAAAAAGTTCCTGGATCCACTACATCCAAACAGCTGACTGATACGTGACTCTACCTTTAATATACATATATTTTTTTATATTTCTGTAGCCTTTTTTGAAGACCATTGCTTACTGCATGAAATATATTGAGCAGTCAATCTTTATTTATAAAGCTGTTTTCATGCATAGCACATCTTAAAGGACTGTAGAATAAAAGATAAAAATATCAGTGGTAGATAAAATAGAACTAACTGTATTAAACAAATGTTTCCAGAAGAGTGAAGCCCATATAAATTATTAAAATAACATTTGAGCAAACAGAGAGAGTTCTTGAACTTTAATTTAAATGCATGAGCAGATGTGGCTTACCTAAAGCCATCGGAAACAACAACCAAGAACCCAGCCTCCAAATTATGGAGCATGAGAGCAGAAATTTTTACCATTTTCAGTGAGCCTGACTGAATTCCCTTGATTTGAAACCAAAGCCAAGGGAAGTCAATGAAAATATTTCTGTGAAGAATAATGAGATTTGGACTGAGCACTAAGTAAAGAAGTGGACTGCTAGGAGAAATAATATAAAATCTCATCCAGAATATATGTAGAGAAGACTTTGTAAAAACTATTAATTCTCTCCAGATACAAATGATTTAGTGACAGGATTCCTTATGATCACATATGTGTTTCTGATGATGCCTTGTACCATATTAACTATGTACTCTTGCTTTCCTGAAAGGAAAAATAAAAGGAGTGACAAAATGCAGTGAGACGTAAAATGCAATACGCCCTTCAGGGAAAGGGTCCTCATATTTCAGAAAATAAAGGTAAGCATGCAAGAATGAATTGAAATGTATCTGGAGCAATGGGGAAATCTGAGGTCTTAGTTCCTAAACCTGCAATATTTTTAACCAGGAAATGTCTCAATTAAAAAACCGCGAACAGTGCTTAGAGATGGGCAACTGCCTTCCAGCTAGTGCTCTAGTCAAAGGGTTTGACTCTTTTTCTCCTTGGTTTCCTTTTTTTTCCCTGTACTTAGATATTTTGCGCTACTTTGTATGTAGCATCAAGCACCAAACACAAGAAAGTCTGACTGCCTTTTAGCTATCGCCCTCTTGTTGAGTTTTGAATAGAGCTCAAATCGCTGCAGGCCATATATTTTCCAAAACCAGATCTCCTCTCTTGCCAAGTCTTTTATATATATACACTAATAAATGAAACAGGTCTGGGATTCAGACTTGAGCATTAAGCCATAATTACCCACACTGGTTAGCTGCTAGCATGTTCCCTTGTACCTTTTGACTAAGCTGAGATTTCTCAGGTTCAGGGCTAAGATGGTATAGATGTGGTTTCCAGTAGTCAAGATAAATGAGATCACCTTTTTCTTATACTTTTTCTTCTTCTCCTTCTATTTCTTCTTTTTATTTTCTTATTTTCTTTTTTTTTTCTTCTTTTTCTTTGTCATTTTCTTTGTCATTTTCTTTTTCTTCGTCATTTTCTTTGTCATTTTCTTTTCCTTTTTCTGCAGGGAAAAAATATTAAATACATTGGGTTTGCCAAATTAATGCATGTTGTGACATGCCACATGCTCTTCTGGGCAAATGGTTATTCTGGGCTGGTTTACTTGGTAGTATAGACATGGACAAAATCCCTCAGTTATCACAGTCAGTTTAACAGAAATAAGCCCTGACTTCCTAGGCCTATTTCTCAATTTGAACTTCACAGAGATACTGAATCTTACGTAAGTATCTTAGTCCATATCGAGACAGGATTTAGCTATCTCTCTGGAACTTCCTGTTGGGAATTACAATGCAGGCGATTCATTTCTCTTAGTAAGCACGTAGGGCATCTAGACACTTACTCCCACATTTTGAACCCCATGTCCTAAAGAGATAGGTGACAAACCTTCAGGTTTTATATTGTCAAGCTTTCTGAAATGCCCATATCCCTTTTTAATTCTCAGCCAATGTATGCTGGTAGCTAAGCCTGAGTACTTGTAGCTTTGCTTCATTTCTCATCTGCTGTCATTCGCCCTCTTCTAGGTTAATTCCTTCCACCTCTCATTTCATGTGCTACTAGAAACAGAATATCATCAGGCAGACATCACTGAGTATTTCTTTTTATTTCTTCTCTTTGGTTGGTTGTTGTCAACAAAATCCTTTCAGGGTAATTTGAGAAGTGTCCTTTTAGATCACCTTTATGCTATCATACCCTGGAAATGAACTGTAAGAGAGTAATAAATACATTCAGACAAACTTTTTTTTTTTTTTTGCCTCCCTCCAACAGATTCTGTAACTGCTTGTTTGGCTTGGGGTGATATGTGCAAAACACCCTAAGAAATACTTACGTAACAGAAAAAGGACATATTCTAAAATCATCTGTTAAGGAAAGGGAAAATGTGGAGCTGCCTTGGCCTACTTAGTGAGTGTGTATGTCTGCATGTGGGAGCTGAGAAATGATGAAAGCAGGAGGTTAGATGTGACAGCCCTACCCCTGTGCTGAACTGACTACCCAGTAACATCAGCCTGAGTTGCGAGTTTGCGAACAGAGCACCCCTCCTTGTTAAGGCTGAGCTACTGGTTGTGCTTTGAGGGGTATGCATTGGCACTTGGTCAAATTAAATTACACCTTCTTTCCTTGCACCAAGTCTTCTTGCTCTACAGATCACCTTGCAAAGGAGACTTGTCATTTTCAGCACTTGCCTGTCATCTTAATATTTGTGCCAACTGCCAGCTTTGTCTGTGAGGACTTTAGGTTTCCTTCAAAGTCCCACAGGACCCCACCTAGGTCATTAACGATTCCTTATTTGCAATCACAGCTGCAAAAACTGCAGTCTCATTTACTAAATATTTACCCTTTTAAATCTGTTTCAGTGCTAGTAATATGTGGAACTTTTCACTGATCCAAAACACTCAATAAAGAAGGTCATCTGACATTTCTTCTGTTTCTATATGGACACTCGCCCAAGGTCATATAGAAGGACAGTGGCAGAATTGGGAAAAAGTAGAAATCTCCTGAGTTCTCCGTCTTCTAGACATTCCCCAGGAAAGGAAGAAATTAAGAACAGATGAGAGATTCTTAATCTCTACCTGAAAAGTCACTAAGAGACTTGCAAAAAGAAGAAGCATTTTAATAATGCCAAGGAAAGGTAAAGGCTCTAATTATAAATGATGCTTCTTTCAGAACCACAGAGCTCTGACTAAGGCCTGTTACTATACAGCAGTTGAAAATATTTCAGGCTTATGAGCTAGAACTGAGACTACTTGCTGTTCAGAATAACATTTATTTTTCAGCTAAAATAGTTTGCAGCTGCATAGGTAAAAATCTATGCAGAAACTTTATCTCTACCTACTTAGATGATACGTAAAGGACATTAGAGATACTTTATGTCTTCAGTAAGATGTAGCCCAGAATGGCAATAGGTCCCTTAAGCATATAACATTAATGCAAATTGTACAGTTCTTTCTAGAAATGCATCCTGTGGACTAGAGCCAGATAACTGAAAACTTATCATATTAGCTAGCACATAGTTGCAGTCAAAGGGCTTGCCACCCAATTTCTCCCTTTCTTTCTCATAATAATTATCTCCCCCAGCCATGAATATGTTGTTATCTCCAGCGTATTGCTAATCATCAAAAACAAACTTCCCGAGTTGAGAAAGTGAAGTGGGACTGCGGAGGTAAAAAACCCATGAATAAGAAATGGGGACTCTGCACCATCTGTTGTTAAAAGGGAGGACAGATAAATTGAGGTTTGTGTAGGATAATTTTAAGCTTCATCTCTAAATTAAGCTTGGTGCTTCATATTGTTACGAAAAGACTCTTCCTCCTGCATGCAGTTAAAGTCCTTAATTTATTTTGGGGATTACACTGTTTCAGAATTGCTAAGCGACTCGTAGTCAGCAGATGATGGAAATTGCATCAGTCTATTCTGTCCTCAAAACAGTGAAGTCACTGCTCTATTTTCTCACAGCATTATAAAATACTTGAACTACAATTAGGACTTGGGCTTGAGGAGCTCTCAAATGGCTGGAAAAAGATAAATTTCATGATTTTTCATGCAATGCTGGACATTTTACCACTCTTATTCCACACATACTGGTGCTTTTCTGCCTTTGCTGAGGAAGAAGAAATCTTGGAACATATAAATGCATGAATACTAAAATACTCTAGTCCATTCTAGGTTTCTTCCCAAGTAACACAATTACCTACTCCACACTTTATTGATTTATGGATTTTTTTCATCACTTCAAAATGATGAAGTAATAACATGCCTTTCTCCATCTGTGATTTTTGGAGCAATGGTAGGCTCTGGTCACTTTCCTGTACCATCTAATGTGTATCCTGGGGACATGTTGGAATCACTACAGACACACAGAATTTCAAAATGCCTCAGGGATGCTCTCTACACACTTAATACAGTCCTTTGTATTGCTCAGATATTTCCTCCAACAGGGTAGGTAGAATAACAGGGGTTAATGACAGCTCCAAATTGAACAACAAGGTTATTTTGCCATGTTAAAGGAAATCATTGTCAGTCTCTGAACATTTTAAACCCACTCCGAGTAATCAGAAAGATGACAAAGACACTTTTTAGAAAAAAAGATTAATGTCTATACTGACTTACAAGCACAATGCATTCATGCACAAGTTGCTTTACTTGATGAAAACCAGCAAGTATTTCTGCTTTGATTTCATTATCCTACAAACCAAGAGGTATTATTTGCAATTCCTTTCAAACATTAGCATTTCTGAAATAGGAACCTTATGAACAATATTCAATTTAGTTAATTTCAAGTATATAGGAATATATTAACTGTGCACATATGCATGTGTGTATGTATATGCTCTGTGATTAACAGAGTCGAATATCACCAAGCAAATTCTATTCGCTAAACTAGAATTGACCAAATGCATGCAACACTTTTGAATGCCAGGCAAGACTAATTACAATACTCAGCTGGTCTCCAACAAATGAATGATCTTAACTGTTTGTTTTTCAGCTGCCAGATGGAATGAAGCAGAATAGTCTATGCCATGCATCTAGGGATGGGAAAAATCTCAAAAAATTCAGATTTATGTTTGATTGTTTCTGACAAGAATATTTTGTACCTCCAAACCATGCACGTTCATAATTCCAACTTTCAACTAAAGAAACAATTGTTCTTTTCCCAAGTGCTCTTCTAAGGTAAGGCTGCATTATATCCATTTTCCAAAAGGATACACTAGACCAGAGATTTTAACCAATTGAATTCTAGGTCACATTACCTTGTATTTAACTGGTGGCATTTAACAGTCTCTGAGCTTTACGTTAACTCCACAAATAGTCCTGTTAATTTTCACTGACACAAGGAAGGGCAACATGGTGTGAATAAGGTAGAAACATAGAATGTTTTGGGTTGGAAGGGACGTTTAAAGTCATCTAGTCCACCTCACCTGCAATGAGAAGGGACATCTTCAACTAAATCTGGTTCCTCAGAGCCCCATCCAACATGACCTTGAATGTTCCCGGGAATGAGGCATCTATAACCTTTCTGGGCAACACGTTCCGGTGTTTTACCACTCTCATTGTAAAGAATTTCTTTCTTACAGCTAGTCTAAACTTACCCTCTTCTAGCTTTAAACCATTACCCCTTGCCCAATCACAACAGGCCCTGCTAAAAA